>BPTQ01000008.1:287673759-287811271 GCA_019973895.1 Chrysanthemum seticuspe | reverse complement strand
TTGGATTGTGGTGGATGAGGAGGGAACAAGAAAGGTGGAAAGGTGAGGAGTAGGAGGGGGAGATGGGTGTTGCAGGCTAGTGGTCGGGGAAGGAGAAGAAAAGGCGGGTTTTGGGGTGTTTGTTTGACTTATTTGACTGACCAGGGTAATATTAAAATGGGGGTTCAAAAGTGGTAATATGGCAGGGTCAAAAAGGGTGTGGCAGGGGTCCAATTGAGTAGTGACAAGGCAAAGGTATTAATGACAAGGGCTTGTTATGCAATTTTCTGAAAATAAAGGACCAATCCTGCCAATTCAACAAAGTTGCTTCCAAGGACTAAAAGTGACAAAGTTTAATAATGCAAGGACCAAAGTTGCCATTTTCAGATTTTCCAGGGACCATTTCTGCCAATTTTCAAACTTGAAGGACCATTTTGTAATTTTCTCAAAACTTTTTATATTTTTCACCAAAGGACTAAATTTGACAACTTTTGATTTAAAAAGGACCTTTGGTGACTTTTCTTGTGAAATTATGTGCTCAGGGACTGTTTTTGACAATTTTTGAAACTTGGGGGACTAAAACTGCAATTTTTGCAAATTTGATACGTTTTTCATCTGATTTTGATATTTTTGTATTTAAAACACATAAAACACTGATTTGTGATATTTTTATCATTTTGAAGCATTTTTGAGTGTTTTCAGATGAATTTGCAGTTTATTTTGTATAAAAATGATGAGTATTTAGACACTCATCAATCCCCCACACTGAGATATTGCTAGTCCCTAGCAATGATTTGAGAAAAAATAATGGATTTTAAACTCTTTACCAAAAGCCATTACTTCTGGAGTAGCCAAATGTTTCAGTTCAAGTAAGAACCATGGTACACCGATAACCATGTGATTTTGAGCAAACCACCAGCTTTCAACGGATTTGATTTTGTCTTTACCAGAAGCCGTACCCTTCTGGACTAGCCAACTCTTAGATAAATTATCAACATTATCTTTGGTGAGCTGATTACCAATTATGGATTTTCCACTGCCTTTACCACAAGCCATAAACTTGCGGGCTAGCCAACTCTTCACTTTTTAGGATATGGTGAGTTGAGAACCATACAATTTTGGGCAAATTGCAAGCCATATAAACGGATTTGATATATCTTTACCAAGAGCCGTTTGCTCCTGGATTAGCCAATCCTTTTGTCTTACAGACATGGCGGACTGATAACCAAACGAGAAAGTGTAAAACACTTACTCCAAAAAAAATTTTGGCCAAAAACGGGGGAATTGGGCGGATAATACATATGAAATTCGTGAGAATTCCCCCCCACACTTAGAAATGAATATCGCCCTCGATATTCAAAGTACCGGCGGTTATGCCGAAACAAAGAACGTAAAAGGGAAATATTACGGCCATTATTTAGAAGATTTTTTTTTTTTTTTTTTTTTTTTTTTTTTTTGAAACTTATATATATAACATGTGGGGCATCACCCCACACTTAGGTGGTAGAAAGGGGGTAAGAAGACAGAAATATGGGTGAAAACCCATATGGTGCGTGCTACTGTTTTTGGTTACCGAGTCGCTAGCTTGACTCGACCCCGAATTCCTTGGTTCATGGGGAAGCAAAGTGGAAGAAACAATCTCCATCGGACTTTCATTCAAGATGTTTGGACAAACATTTGAAGCACGTGAAAGTTCCACACCGATGAGATATACAGAGAAAGACAGACCCGGCTCATAAATGATAAATAAAAATGCCGGGGTCAAAGATAGTGTCCTCACTCCCGAAGGAGTGAAGAAGAGAGGAAGTCACCAAGTAGGTGAAGAAAAGAAAGAAAATCATGATAACAATCATGATAAGATCTTCTTCCTCAGGATCAAGTGCAGTTGCACTTATTTGGATTTTCTTGGTAGAGCTCTTTGAGTTGGAAGGCATCTCGGTGGGGAGGGTGGAAGGATTTGTCATAAATATGCAAATTGAGATTCTCTCCCCCCGATCATGATTTTTGCCATCCAAACAATCATACTCCAGCGGAGATATGATATGAGAGAGTTCACCGGAGAACTCCTCATGAAGAGAATCAATCACATAATGTGAATTTGTGAACTCTTGTTCCATTGTGGGCTCATCACTATCCTCAATCTGAGTGTCAAAGAGTGGATTCTCAGAAATTGAAGTGAATTCAGAGCTGAATTCAAATAGAGGATTAGTGAGAGTTGTTTTGAATGCTTCAGGAACAAAGTGATTAACATTCTCATTTGGACTGTTAGGGTAAGAAGTGAGTGAACGATCATTATCAATGAGACTTTCAGTCTCTCCCAGATCGGCTTCGAGATCAAAGAGTGGATTAATGTGAGTGAGTTCACCGGAGAACTCCTCAAGAAGGGGATCAGCATCAGATTGTGGAAGTGATGCCTCAACGTACTCGATGTCTCCATAGGAAGCACAATCGTCGCCAAGATCAGAGAAAGTTTCAAAATGATCTTGAGAACACTCAAGAGGGAAAGGAATATCACACAGATGCTCGAGAATTCCCTGTGACTCTCTTGGGATTGGGACAAGGTTCTCAACACTAGACTTTATGAATTCGTCCGATTCCTTTTCAGGAATAGTGTCAAGATGCTCATCCCCCATGTTCAGAGAGTGAGTGGGAGCTTCGGGTGTGATAACAACAGACTGAGGGAGTTTAGAAGGACTAGCATACATATGTTTTATACTTAACATTTGTTCTTCTGCTAGTAATTCCATCATAGTCTTTTCTCCCTGACTTTTCATGGAAGGAATTTCAACTGATGAACTTGATGAACCGTTATAAAATTGTAGGATATCAAGGATATCTTCATCATCATCGTCATCAGGAATGAAATGGAATCGAGAGCTAGATTTGGCCGCTTTTTCTTTTGCAATTGATTCCCTAATAGATTGTTCAAAGGCAATTTGGGAATCTAATTTAGCAGCCTGCTCTTCGGCTAACAAAACTTCCATGGATTTCTCATTTGGATTATCTTGGGAGGACATAGCCGACTCCTCCTTAAGTTCTTTTAATAACTCCAGAGTCTTCAGTAGAAGGTCTGTCGTAGTTTCATGAGGAGTCGCTTGAATCATTTGGTACTGTGGAGGTTGGTCTTGATACGAAGAGTCGTAATCGTAACAAGGAAATGGATTCCTTGTTTGACAATCCGAGCTAGAGTGAGGACCTCCACAATACTCACAACAGTAAAACTGATGTGGTTGTGAGTGGTATGTGTTGTAGTCATAATCGTTATCAGGAACCTGCTCATAGACAAGCGTGTTTCCCGATTGATAATCAGAACTGGAGTGTGAACCACCACAGTACTCACAACAGTAAAACTGCTGAGTCTCACAGTGTGGTAGCTGATGGAATAAATCAGTCGTGTCATGGTAGGAATAAAGATCTTGGTTATAGACAGACCCGTTTCCTGATTCCACCATGCTACAACTGGGGCAATTGCCACCATTATAAGGACCACCACACCATTGACAATCAAGAAGGTGAGGATAAGACATGGAAAGAATCAAAGGTTAACAGAGGGGTAGGGATGAAGAATCAAAGATGTGAGAGGGTAAAGATGAATATTTTTGGTGTTTTTGAAAAACATGATGATAAAAACAAAGACTGAAAAATATTTTTGGCGTTTTTAACACTTTAGGAAAAGTGTTAATGAACTTTTTGAGATTTTTTGAAAACTTTACAAAAAACTTTTTACAAAAGATGGGGTATGTGCAAGAATGGGTCTGAAAATGGCTAAACACACGCTAAAGCCTCCCCGGCAGCGGCGCCAAAATTTGATCGGTGCTAAACAGTCAAGTCTAAAAGACTAAAAACTGCTCAAACACTGATGCAATTAAGATCAGAGAATATAGGGGATTCCCGGGTCGTTAAGTCCCAAGGAGACTCAATGGTGTGCAAACACTGATTCAGACGGTAGAATGATCACTAATGATAGCGATCAGAAAGGATTGGGATTGAATATTACACTACTGAAAAAGATTATAAATAAAAGCGACTTAAATGCAAATTAAGAAAATTAAAAAGATAAAAGATATTAAATAAACGCTATCACTATTTTTACAGATGAACGTTTAAAACCTAAATCGAAAAACTTACGTTTAAATACAAATAACGTAAACGTATTAAATAAAAAGTGAAACTTATACAATGTAGATCCTAAAAATATGAAAAATACATTTTTACAACCCTAATGATAAAAGAAAATTTTTAGAAAAAGAAAATTATTTTACAACTATTTAATTAATTATTATTAATTAAAAACTATTTTAAACTATTTAAAATGCACTAAAATAGAAGAAAATACAAAATTAACCTAGAAAAATGAAATTATAACTTGGAAAAATCTAAAATATGATAAAACTAATTTTAAAACAGAAAATATATTTTTCACACTTTTTATGTATTTATTATTAATTTAAAACTATTTAAAACTAATTTAAATTATTAAAAATACCAAATAAAAGGAGAAAAATATGGAAAAATACTTTTTAAGCTTTTTACATTTATCTAAACTTAAGAAAAATGAAAACTTATTTTTTTGAGGCTTTTCTTAATTTTTTGTATTAAACACTAATTAAAATTGCTTAAAAACTAGTTTAAATTAAGAAAAATAGTAAAACAACTTAGAAAAATCTGAAAATTTCAGGAAAAGTCTAAAATTATATATAGAAGCTAGGAAAATTAGAAAAACAGGTGCATGTGTGGAGGAATAAGCAAATGCTATGGAAAGTGCTTAAAAATAAGCACTTTGATAAGCTAAAATCACACCAAAAGGTACCAAACTGATATGGAAGCTACTACAAGCTAAAATGACCAAAATGAAATGAGAAACAACAAGCTAAACCTTCTGATTATCAAGTTGCAATGATTTGAGGTACAGAGCTAAATGCAGAAAACAGTGACAAGGGGGGCAACTTTGGACAAAGAAATAAGCACCTAAATAAGCTGAAACATGAAAACAATACTTGGGACATGAACTAGACCTGGTTGGGATCTTATAAACCCAGTTATAGACCTATGTGAGCCCTGATGAGCCCTGTGCAAGGGCTTGCATCAGCTGAGAAAAACTCAGCATTCACTGACCCATGGAGCAGGGCATATTTGTCCAAAAGAGGAGCTTGTTTGAAGCTTATGAAAATTTGGTAAAATTGTACAAAAATACTGATAAGGAAGAGGACCAAGTGAAGTTTCTAAAATACCAACCCTCACTGAAATTGGCTCAAAGATGAGCTCATTAAAATTCCATCTAGCTGAGCCAAAACTGACATTTCAAGCTTTTGACTTTTTTGACAAAATGTAAAAGTTGACTATTATGAACTTTGATCCAATTTTTATGACTGACCTAGGTATAATATGATGTTATAAACCTAATGCAAGCTTTGTTTAGTGATTCTAAACACAAATCAATGGATTTGCAATCCTAAATCCTCCACAGTAGACAGATAGACAGATTTGAGTTAAATGTTTGACTTATGAAATAGTAAGCACCAGATTCTGACTCAATTGAGTATTCTTAAACCACTCAAACATGAAACAAAAGAAATGAGCCACTGCACAAGCTCTGAGACAGATATTTAAGCAGTACCAAACACCCCTATAAAAACTGATTTGCAAATAAAAACTAAGTTAAACACTAAACAAACTTGAATTAATGATTAAGCTGATCTTACATGACCTAATGAAAACTATATAAGCAAGTTTAGACTACAGATAACCACAGATGCATAGATAAGCAACATATGCAAATTGACTTAAAAAAATATTGAAACTGAGAAAACTACTCACATCTGATCCAGCTGATTGCAGACTAAAACAAAATCCAACCTAGGCTAAATAAGCCTATTCCAACCCATTACCAAGTCTGCATCACCCAAAATCCATCACTACTGCCAAATTCACTCATATTGACTTTTGTTGACTTTTTCACAAAATGTTTGAAACTGATTTTTAAAGCTTAACAAAAGCTAAAATTAGCTTAACTAAAATTGTTTGAGCTTATAAATAAGCTAACTAAAGCTATTACCTAAGAATTTGAAATGGAAATGTTCAACAGTAACCATGAAATATGAAACTTTAACCAAACTTGAATTTAATCTTTAAAACAAATCACAGTGGTACATTACTTGAGTTTTGATCATAGGAATACAAAATTACAGGTTTTAAACTAGATTAAGACATTGAATAAGAAAAACGACATTAAAGGAAATTTGAAACTACTATCTACCCTCTTTCAAGCTTCTCTCTTCTCTTTTTATACTCCAAGACTGCTTCTCTCTTTCATCTCTGATAAATCCCACCATCTTTTGTGGCCATTGGATCACTTAAAGTGATCATGGCCCTTCATTGTGTTTTTGGCGGGAAAACTAGATTTAACAGTTTTTGTTCAGATTGAGTGTGGGTGAGGGAAGCATTTAATGAACTTTGGATTGTGGTGGATGAGGAGGGAACAAGAAAGGTGGAAAGGTGAGGAGTAGGAGGGGGAGATGGGTGTTGCAGGCTAGTGGTCGGGGAAGGAGAAGAAAAGGCGGGTTTTGGGGTGTTTGTTTGACTTATTTGACTGACCAGGGTAATATTAAAATGGGGGTTCAAAAGTGGTAATATGGCAGGGTCAAAAAGGGTGTGGCAGGGGTCCAATTGAGTAGTGACAAGGCAAAGGTATTAATGACAAGGGCTTGTTATGCAATTTTCTGAAAATAAAGGACCAATCCTGCCAATTCAACAAAGTTGCTTCCAAGGACTAAAAGTGACAAAGTTTAATAATGCAAGGACCAAAGTTGCCATTTTCAGATTTTCCAGGGACCATTTCTGCCAATTTTCAAACTTGAAGGACCATTTTGTAATTTTCTCAAAACTTTTTATATTTTTCACCAAAGGACTAAATTTGACAACTTTTGATTTAAAAAGGACCTTTGGTGACTTTTCTTGTGAAATTATGTGCTCAGGGACTGTTTTTGACAATTTTTGAAACTTGGGGGACTAAAACTGCAATTTTTGCAAATTTGATACGTTTTTCATCCGATTTTGATATTTTTGTATTTAAAACACATAAAACACTGATTTGTGATATTTTTATCATTTTGAAGCATTTTTGAGTGTTTTCAGATGAATTTGCAGTTTATTTTGTATAAAAATGATGAGTATTTAGACACTCATCAGACTGCAAAAATAAGGTAATATATAATAATCTTATTTACACATTCAATGTAAAAATAAAATTTTGTTTATAAACAACAAACCTTTGAGTCTTGATCAACTTCACTCGACATCTGCATAAAAGACGCATCCTTGGGGGGTTTCACACATTTCTCAAGTGCACTTAAACGCCTCCCAAATGAACGCTCAATAACCTCAACCTTCTTTGCAAGCGCTGGGTCATCCAATCCTTCATAGCCATGCACCTCAGTGCGAACATGTACCTCACGGTGGACCTCACGGTGAACCTCACGGTGAACCTCCGTGTGAACCTCCGTGTGAACCTCCGTGTGAACATGTTTACGCGGAATAACCTTCCTCTTTTTCAAAGGTCTATGAGATGCATCTTCTGTTGACCCATTCTTGAAATAGTCTAAACTACATGTCCACCATGATGTATTGATCTCCTTTTCAGTGGGGACAAGTGTATTAATTGACTCTCTAGAATAGAATAGCCTCTCACAATCACCTTTTGTAAATATTATACCATTACTCCATGAAACACAACGGGGTACAACATCATCGACTTTGTGCCACCAATTTGTAGCATTCGGAAAAAGTTCCAATAACCATATCTGTAAAAATTTTAAAACCATTAATGTTAAATAAATAAGCTAACTTAATGGCTAGTTGTAAACTAAATTAATGTCCAATAACCAGATATGTAAAGTTTATAAAACTATATCTGTAACAACTTGTGTATGGGAACGTAACAAAGATATATCAAACTTCAGCTACAAGTTTGCACTTAATAAGAACATGTTGCGTTTAAGCAATTATTAGTCAAGCATCTGTTTCTAATCTAAGAGTTTCGGATAAAATCTGTGTACTTCAAAAGTCAGACAAAATTGCGTCACTGCATTATGTCATTAGATTCATATAAACGTCAAAATAAATGAGGTATTCTATTCCATATGACCACATATTCTGATAACAATGCAGTTGCACTATAGCTATTGGATTAAAACCAAACTTAAAAGTGGATTTGGGGAGTCAAACATAGCATTTAGATACTAAAGGCTGGGTTGGGTCAACATTTATGGTATGGGTGGGTTGGGTCAACATTTACACTGCATTGACATAAATGAGGCAAGCAATACATGAGACAAGCAATAAATGAGAAAAGCATGCAAACCTTAAAGACGAAAACAAATCCATTCAAAGAATATTGAGGCTTGTATTTTTTCCCGTATGTTGCAATTTTTTGCAAAATATCCTTACGGTGTCTTGAATCAACATTATACACCCTAACGTGAAGCTCTTCCCAAATATATTGTCCCCAAGGGAAAGCATCAAAAGCAGACAAATCATCCACTAGAGCCAAAATCTCATAGGGTATAACATGCCTAAGCTCATTACCCATGAATACATACTCTAAAGCCAGCAACAGACAAACACGGACTGAATCATCATGAGATAGCTTTTTAAAATCCTTATCCTTCTCAAGAAGTGCTTTAAGATCTTCACCCTTTATTCTTGGTAGAGTAGGAAATACCCGGTTATGGAAATTTGAGACACTCTCACTCAAATGGTCTAAAGAAGGATTTCCAAATTTGAAACCGGTTAACAAACAAAATTCCCTCCTACCAAACTCTAATGTATTGTGACCAATATCAAAAATAAAAGGCGTATCAGTAGTAGCATCTTTGATATCCCTTTGGTGTTGAAGCAAAAAATTCAGGACAAGATTATCATGGTCCTCCGTTCTAATATCCAACCAAGGGCCAAAAACACTACTTTGAAACTTGTTATACCTTTCCTTTTTTTCAGACAACTTCTTGGATATTGTTTTCAGAAGGTGTAGCTTAGTTCTCAAACTAACCTTCGAATCATAAACCTAGGTTAACAAAAAACAAAATATTAAAAATAAAACTAATTTATACATGATACTAGCTACCAGATTATTCAGTCTTCATGGGTATATTGTGTTACTAAAAAATACAAAATACCAACTATTTTCAACCAAAATTGATATACCCAAACCTAACTAAATGATTAAACATTTATTACATCTAAATATGATACTTACATCAACACGATGCAACGATGAATCCATTGGAAATAAACAAAAATCCGATCTATCAATCGGTGACAATATATGTTGTTTTGTGTTTGTGTTTGTGTTTGTGTTTAAGTTTGAGAATGATAATAAGATTTGGATTGATAATCATGTATTGATTAATTCTTGTGTATGATCCGATGGTTATTGCCGATCGGGTTTCCAGGTACATTGGAAAAGAAAGAGGTACGGTGACAAGTAGTTTTGTACTTTTTTTTTTTTTTTTTTTTTTTTTACTTTTTGCACGTGGATAAATGCAAGTCGAGTAAAAGTAGGTTGAGTAGCCGTCGGTTGCGCAAATATGGTGGTTATTTGGGTAGATTAAAAAGTAAAAAGTGTACTTTCCTTATGACACGTGTCATGTTTCTGGTGGAGCTGCGCGGTCGAGTGGCTGCGCATGACCATTTTGGAGATTGAGGAAAAATTTGACCACAAAAGGGACTACCAAAAAGATTTTGACACTTTTTGGTACTTTTCTCTACACATAAATACTCAAAATTCAAGATAAGAGTGTATATGTAATTAGTTACACCAAAAGTTATTGATTCTTTTTAAAAGATCCTCCTAGTTAGTTTTTGTTTTGAGAGCTTATGATCCTATGAGTTCCTGCAACAACAAAAAAAGACTTATACTACAAAGTACAAACTACCTTATTTTACTAGCTTAAGCTTCCACAAGCTCTTAAAAGTTGTGCACTAAACATATACATAGTGTCATATTTCTAAGGGGCCGTTTGTTATGGGTGAATGGAATGGGTTTCAAAATGATGTGACAGTTAGTATTCGTTTGGCTGATAAAATCTTATGATAGTAAAAGTAAAAAGCTGTCAGAAAAATCATAGACCGATTCCACTATAGATAAGTGGGTATTCATATCTCTCTTATTTATAATGTATTTTTTATTCTATTTTTGTTTTGTCTTTTGCAATTATTTTGTCTTTTTGCAAAATTTATACAATAGTAATTAATTTCAAACTCATATATGCTAATAACATAGTTATATTATATTACATTTTCTCTCTCACGCATCAAATTCAAATTCAAATTCTAAACCGATTTACAAACTAAACAAACCCTAAAGGGGCGTTTGGTTCACTTTTTTTAAAAACGTGGATTTAAAAACCTGGAGTATTTTTAACATGGAGGTGTTTCAAATGGTGGGGTTAAAAATTCGAAAGCATGTTTGGTTGACACAAAATCAAATTTGAAAAAAAAAATCACAAAATCTATAAAAAAAAAGGTTTATAAAAAATTTATAAAAAAAGTTTATAAAAAAATTTATAAAAAGTTTTATAAAAAAGTTTATAAAAAAAGTTTATAAAAAAAATATATAAAAAAAGTTTATAAAACCAAATTATAAAAAAAGTTTATAAAAATTTTATAAAAAAATTTTATAAAAAAATTATAAAAAAACTTTATAAAAAAAGTTTGTAAAAAAAAGTTTATAAAAAAAAATTATAAAAAAAGTTTATAAAAAATTTATAAAAAAAGTTTATAAAAAAATTATAAAAAAAGTTTATAAAAAAAGTTTGTAAAAAAAGTTTATAAAAAAAAATATAAAAAAAGTTTATAAAAAAATGTATAAAAAAATTTTATATAAAAAATTTATAAAGAAGTTTATAAAAAAAGTTTTCAAAAAAAAAAAAAAAAAAAAAAAAAAGGTCCAAACCATGAAAACCACTGAAAACCACCCCTCCATGAGTGGTTTCTTAAACCCTCATTTTTTTTTTGTCAACGCATTTAAAACCCGGTTGACCGTCCAACCAAACACCGTCTTTAAAAACCAACGAAATACAAACCAACGAAAACCGCCAAAAAACGGCGAACCAAACGCCCCTAAAGGTTTTTAACATGAATTCCTAAGCAAATAATTGATGTATGAAACTTTTTAGGAAAAATTAATAATGAGTGTCATTTATGATTCATTAAGGTGTTTTGCCGCAAAACTTTTAAAAGCTTGTTGAAGCTTAAGATTTGGAAATAAGTTAACTTTCAAAATAAACTTCGTTTGCTAATAAAAGATTATAATATGTGAAATCTAAAAGGTATTTTTTGAGAAGCTACTTGAAATAGCTTTTAGAAAATTGTTTAATTACATTAATGAATTTGAAAATAATATTAATATATTTGTTTGGATATCCCATTACGTTTGTTCACATGAATACGCTCGCTTACAATTACTTTGCTAAACATATTTGAAGAACAATAATTTCGTCAAAACATACATCGACAATTCTTTTGTCGCAACACTATAGAAACTACAAGAGTTATTTTCTGTCGGTGATTTTAGTGTCATCAATTATTTTAGGTTATTACGGTTTATTAGAGATCAGTGAATTTCATATTAAGCTCGGATATGAGTTATGAAAGTATGGAGTACATACTCGTTGAGCTAATATATTTTTCCCAGACAAAAAATGCGGGGGTCAAAGAGGTCGCGCCCCTTTGCAGGGTCAAGGGGCAGCCCCCCTAACGGTTTTCGCTAATCGGTATTAAGGGAATTATCATATTTTCCCGCCAAAATCCAACCAACATGTCTGTTGGTGAAGAGTTGTGACTCTTGGGATTTAACCGATTCTAACTGAATTTAACCACCATAACTGTCAAAAGTTTATGTTATTCAACAGATAACTTCGGTCTATTCCAAACATACAAATTCATACAATTCTCTCTATCTTGCTTTGTTCTCATGTGCCTAGAAACAAAGTGTTCTTCTCGAATTATCCTGATAAGGATTTCACGATGACACCAATAGGGTCGAAATACTTTATATCGAAAGTGAACCTACACGTTTTGTGAAGATATCCAAAATTATCATCACCCTAAACTCAATTTACTAACAAATTCACGCCTATGAAAACTTTTTATATAATAAAAGTAGAGTATTGATCTAGTGAGAAGAATTATTAAAATGAGAAGAGTGAGAAAAATTTGTAGCTACATAGTTTAAATAAGGAAATAGAAATAATATGAAGATGTATCAATTTTTGTGAGCGCATCTAATATTTGTGATTGTGATTTCTTCTCATTCTTCTCATCTTAATTATATTTTTCATTTAATCCATACTCAATAGCTAGTACAAATTCAAATGTCGGTACTATGAAGATAATTAAATTGGATCAATAAAAGAACATGCTTCAATTTTTACCTTTTGATTCAAAGGTAAAACAATGTTTTATTCTGATTGGTTAATACAATTTACGATGAAGCCAAAAACGTTTAATTAAGAGATAACCTTAAATTCAATTTATGAACGTAAGTTTAGAAAAGGTCATAAGTAGGGGTGTAATCGAGTCGAGCTAAGCCCGAGCTCGACAAGGCTCGAGCTCGGCTCGAAAAATGAAAGGTGGTTCGAGCTTTGCTCGATTGCTTGTCAAGCTTTAACCATTCAAGCTTGAGTTCGGCTCGAGTAGGATTCGAACAAAGCTCGAGCTTAGCTTGAAAAGCTCGAAATTATATATATGAAAAGTTCGAATATGTGCCAACTGCTGTTTACGGCTGAAGTGAGCTCGAACAAATAGCAGATACACCATTTCTTGCCAAAACGAATTGCAAATGGCAGCTGCCACAAAAAAAATATTGATTTCACACAAAACTTGTACATGATCTCGAATCACAAACTGGAAGAAAAATACTTAACCGTTTAAAAACCAAATTAGATATTTTTAAGAGTAATAAAACCACCAACAAAATTCTCATAACCAAGGCCAACATTAGAGTTTAAAGGGTACGTCTACAATATAATATTTTATCCCTTATGGAGTTAGTCCTTATAATTAGGTTAATATTCAAATCAGCCCTTATTTACATATCTAAAAATAATATGAAATATATCTAAACTAAGGCTCAAAAAGCTAGACAACCGCTCGAGTCGAGCTATCAAAAGCTCGAGCTCGATTCATTATATGTTTCGAGCCACTTTATTGGGCTTGAGCTCAGGCTTGAACTCGATAAATGCTCAGCTCGACCGAGTCGAGCTTGAACTCGAGCTCGAGTTGCTTGATAAAAGTTTGGCTCGTTTGCACCCTGAGTCATAAGTATCAAGCTAAAACACGTGTTATTAAGATATACAAATAAATACACGAGACATGTACTTCAAATTTTCAATGCAACAGTTTTATAATATATTATTAAATTAAATTGACTTTTATACTAAAACCCGTGAATGCATGGGATATAAAATATATAAACACAATTATTCATCAGATTTGACTTATGTATGAATTATACGCACCAAATGGCTTGTGTCCCAATCTATCTCATATTGTCTGAGAACCTCCGCACTTATATGGTTATCGATTCAAGTCCTGCTTAGTACATGTGAGATAAATTTATTGTGTAAATAATGTGAGATGATTAAAATGACCATTTCAAAAAAAAATTAATGCACGTATGAAACTAAAACTAGTTATTGGGTAAAGGTGTAGATATATTTTTTATATCTCATAACCACTATTTAATAAATTAGTTATTGGGTAAAGGGGGAGATGGGTGTTGCAGGCTAGTGGTCGGGGAAGGAGAAGAAAAGGCGGGTTTTGGGGTGTTTGTTTGACTTATTTGACTGACCAGGGTAATATTAAAATGGGGGTTCAAAAGTGGTAATATGGCAGGGTCAAAAAGGGTGTGGCAGGGGTCCAATTGAGTAGTGACAAGGCAAAGGTATTAATGACAAGGGCTTGTTATGCAATTTTCTGAAAATAAAGGACCAATCCTGCCAATTCAACAAAGTTGCTTCCAAGGACTAAAAGTGACAAAGTTTAATAATGCAAGGACCAAAGTTGCCATTTTCAGATTTTCCAGGGACCATTTCTGCCAATTTTCAAACTTGAAGGACCATTTTGTAATTTTCTCAAAACTTTTTATATTTTTCACCAAAGGACTAAATTTGACAACTTTTGATTTAAAAAGGACCTTTGGTGACTTTTCTTGTGAAATTATGTGCTCAGGGACTGTTTTTGACAATTTTTGAAACTTGGGGGACTAAAACTGCAATTTTTGCAAATTTGATACGTTTTTCATCCGATTTTGATATTTTTGTATTTAAAACACATAAAACACTGATTTGTGATATTTTTATCATTTTGAAGCATTTTTGAGTGTTTTCAGATGAATTTGCAGTTTATTTTGTATAAAAATGATGAGTATTTAGACACTCATCAGACTGCAAAAATAAGGTAATATATAATAATCTTATTTACACATTCAATGTAAAAATAAAATTTTGTTTATAAACAACAAACCTTTGAGTCTTGATCAACTTCACTCGACATCTGCATAAAAGACGCATCCTTGGGGGGTTTCACACATTTCTCAAGTGCACTTAAACGCCTCCCAAATGAACGCTCAATAACCTCAACCTTCTTTGCAAGCGCTGGGTCATCCAATCCTTCATAGCCATGCACCTCAGTGCGAACATGTACCTCACGGTGGACCTCACGGTGAACCTCACGGTGAACCTCCGTGTGAACCTCCGTGTGAACCTCCGTGTGAACATGTTTACGCGGAATAACCTTCCTCTTTTTCAAAGGTCTATGAGATGCATCTTCTGTTGACCCATTCTTGAAATAGTCTAAACTACATGTCCACCATGATGTATTGATCTCCTTTTCAGTGGGGACAAGTGTATTAATTGACTCTCTAGAATAGAATAGCCTCTCACAATCACCTTTTGTAAATATTATACCATTACTCCATGAAACACAACGGGGTACAACATCATCGACTTTGTGCCACCAATTTGTAGCATTCGGAAAAAGTTCCAATAACCATATCTGTAAAAATTTTAAAACCATTAATGTTAAATAAATAAGCTAACTTAATGGCTAGTTGTAAACTAAATTAATGTCCAATAACCAGATATGTAAAGTTTATAAAACTATATCTGTAACAACTTGTGTATGGGAACGTAACAAAGATATATCAAACTTCAGCTACAAGTTTGCACTTAATAAGAACATGTTGCGTTTAAGCAATTATTAGTCAAGCATCTGTTTCTAATCTAAGAGTTTCGGATAAAATCTGTGTACTTCAAAAGTCAGACAAAATTGCGTCACTGCATTATGTCATTAGATTCATATAAACGTCAAAATAAATGAGGTATTCTATTCCATATGACCACATATTCTGATAACAATGCAGTTGCACTATAGCTATTGGATTAAAACCAAACTTAAAAGTGGATTTGGGGAGTCAAACATAGCATTTAGATACTAAAGGCTGGGTTGGGTCAACATTTATGGTATGGGTGGGTTGGGTCAACATTTACACTGCATTGACATAAATGAGGCAAGCAATACATGAGACAAGCAATAAATGAGAAAAGCATGCAAACCTTAAAGACGAAAACAAATCCATTCAAAGAATATTGAGGCTTGTATTTTTTCCCGTATGTTGCAATTTTTTGCAAAATATCCTTACGGTGTCTTGAATCAACATTATACACCCTAACGTGAAGCTCTTCCCAAATATATTGTCCCCAAGGGAAAGCATCAAAAGCAGACAAATCATCCACTAGAGCCAAAATCTCATAGGGTATAACATGCCTAAGCTCATTACCCATGAATACATACTCTAAAGCCAGCAACAGACAAACACGGACTGAATCATCATGAGATAGCTTTTTAAAATCCTTATCCTTCTCAAGAAGTGCTTTAAGATCTTCACCCTTTATTCTTGGTAGAGTAGGAAATACCCGGTTATGGAAATTTGAGACACTCTCACTCAAATGGTCTAAAGAAGGATTTCCAAATTTGAAACCGGTTAACAAACAAAATTCCCTCCTACCAAACTCTAATGTATTGTGACCAATATCAAAAATAAAAGGCGTATCAGTAGTAGCATCTTTGATATCCCTTTGGTGTTGAAGCAAAAAATTCAGGACAAGATTATCATGGTCCTCCGTTCTAATATCCAACCAAGGGCCAAAAACACTACTTTGAAACTTGTTATACCTTTCCTTTTTTTCAGACAACTTCTTGGATATTGTTTTCAGAAGGTGTAGCTTAGTTCTCAAACTAACCTTCGAATCATAAACCTAGGTTAACAAAAAACAAAATATTAAAAATAAAACTAATTTATACATGATACTAGCTACCAGATTATTCAGTCTTCATGGGTATATTGTGTTACTAAAAAATACAAAATACCAACTATTTTCAACCAAAATTGATATACCCAAACCTAACTAAATGATTAAACATTTATTACATCTAAATATGATACTTACATCAACACGATGCAACGATGAATCCATTGGAAATAAACAAAAATCCGATCTATCAATCGGTGACAATATATGTTGTTTTGTGTTTGTGTTTGTGTTTGTGTTTAAGTTTGAGAATGATAATAAGATTTGGATTGATAATCATGTATTGATTAATTCTTGTGTATGATCCGATGGTTATTGCCGATCGGGTTTCCAGGTACATTGGAAAAGAAAGAGGTACGGTGACAAGTAGTTTTGTACTTTTTTTTTTTTTTTTTTTTTTTTTACTTTTTGCACGTGGATAAATGCAAGTCGAGTAAAAGTAGGTTGAGTAGCCGTCGGTTGCGCAAATATGGTGGTTATTTGGGTAGATTAAAAAGTAAAAAGTGTACTTTCCTTATGACACGTGTCATGTTTCTGGTGGAGCTGCGCGGTCGAGTGGCTGCGCATGACCATTTTGGAGATTGAGGAAAAATTTGACCACAAAAGGGACTACCAAAAAGATTTTGACACTTTTTGGTACTTTTCTCTACACATAAATACTCAAAATTCAAGATAAGAGTGTATATGTAATTAGTTACACCAAAAGTTATTGATTCTTTTTAAAAGATCCTCCTAGTTAGTTTTTGTTTTGAGAGCTTATGATCCTATGAGTTCCTGCAACAACAAAAAAAGACTTATACTACAAAGTACAAACTACCTTATTTTACTAGCTTAAGCTTCCACAAGCTCTTAAAAGTTGTGCACTAAACATATACATAGTGTCATATTTCTAAGGGGCCGTTTGTTATGGGTGAATGGAATGGGTTTCAAAATGATGTGACAGTTAGTATTCGTTTGGCTGATAAAATCTTATGATAGTAAAAGTAAAAAGCTGTCAGAAAAATCATAGACCGATTCCACTATAGATAAGTGGGTATTCATATCTCTCTTATTTATAATGTATTTTTTATTCTATTTTTGTTTTGTCTTTTGCAATTATTTTGTCTTTTTGCAAAATTTATACAATAGTAATTAATTTCAAACTCATATATGCTAATAACATAGTTATATTATATTACATTTTCTCTCTCACGCATCAAATTCAAATTCAAATTCTAAACCGATTTACAAACTAAACAAACCCTAAAGGGGCGTTTGGTTCACTTTTTTTAAAAACGTGGATTTAAAAACCTGGAGTATTTTTAACATGGAGGTGTTTCAAATGGTGGGGTTAAAAATTCGAAAGCATGTTTGGTTGACACAAAATCAAATTTGAAAAAAAAAATCACAAAATCTATAAAAAAAAAGGTTTATAAAAAATTTATAAAAAAAGTTTATAAAAAAATTTATAAAAAGTTTTATAAAAAAGTTTATAAAAAAAGTTTATAAAAAAAATATATAAAAAAAGTTTATAAAACCAAATTATAAAAAAAAGTTTATAAAAATTTTATAAAAAAATTTTATAAAAAAATTATAAAAAAACTTTATAAAAAAAGTTTGTAAAAAAAAGTTTATAAAAAAAAATTATAAAAAAAGTTTATAAAAAATTTATAAAAAAAGTTTATAAAAAAATTATAAAAAAAGTTTATAAAAAAAGTTTGTAAAAAAAGTTTATAAAAAAAAATATAAAAAAAGTTTATAAAAAAATGTATAAAAAAATTTTATATAAAAAATTTATAAAGAAGTTTATAAAAAAAGTTTTCAAAAAAAAAAAAAAAAAAAAAAAAAAGGTCCAAACCATGAAAACCACTGAAAACCACCCCTCCATGAGTGGTTTCTTAAACCCTCATTTTTTTTTTGTCAACGCATTTAAAACCCGGTTGACCGTCCAACCAAACACCGTCTTTAAAAACCAACGAAATACAAACCAACGAAAACCGCCAAAAAACGGCGAACCAAACGCCCCTAAAGGTTTTTAACATGAATTCCTAAGCAAATAATTGATGTATGAAACTTTTTAGGAAAAATTAATAATGAGTGTCATTTATGATTCATTAAGGTGTTTTGCCGCAAAACTTTTAAAAGCTTGTTGAAGCTTAAGATTTGGAAATAAGTTAACTTTCAAAATAAACTTCGTTTGCTAATAAAAGATTATAATATGTGAAATCTAAAAGGTATTTTTTGAGAAGCTACTTGAAATAGCTTTTAGAAAATTGTTTAATTACATTAATGAATTTGAAAATAATATTAATATATTTGTTTGGATATCCCATTACGTTTGTTCACATGAATACGCTCGCTTACAATTACTTTGCTAAACATATTTGAAGAACAATAATTTCGTCAAAACATACATCGACAATTCTTTTGTCGCAACACTATAGAAACTACAAGAGTTATTTTCTGTCGGTGATTTTAGTGTCATCAATTATTTTAGGTTATTACGGTTTATTAGAGATCAGTGAATTTCATATTAAGCTCGGATATGAGTTATGAAAGTATGGAGTACATACTCGTTGAGCTAATATATTTTTCCCAGACAAAAAATGCGGGGGTCAAAGAGGTCGCGCCCCTTTGCAGGGTCAAGGGGCAGCCCCCCTAACGGTTTTCGCTAATCGGTATTAAGGGAATTATCATATTTTCCCGCCAAAATCCAACCAACATGTCTGTTGGTGAAGAGTTGTGACTCTTGGGATTTAACCGATTCTAACTGAATTTAACCACCATAACTGTCAAAAGTTTATGTTATTCAACAGATAACTTCGGTCTATTCCAAACATACAAATTCATACAATTCTCTCTATCTTGCTTTGTTCTCATGTGCCTAGAAACAAAGTGTTCTTCTCGAATTATCCTGATAAGGATTTCACGATGACACCAATAGGGTCGAAATACTTTATATCGAAAGTGAACCTACACGTTTTGTGAAGATATCCAAAATTATCATCACCCTAAACTCAATTTACTAACAAATTCACGCCTATGAAAACTTTTTATATAATAAAAGTAGAGTATTGATCTAGTGAGAAGAATTATTAAAATGAGAAGAGTGAGAAAAATTTGTAGCTACATAGTTTAAATAAGGAAATAGAAATAATATGAAGATGTATCAATTTTTGTGAGCGCATCTAATATTTGTGATTGTGATTTCTTCTCATTCTTCTCATCTTAATTATATTTTTCATTTAATCCATACTCAATAGCTAGTACAAATTCAAATGTCGGTACTATGAAGATAATTAAATTGGATCAATAAAAGAACATGCTTCAATTTTTACCTTTTGATTCAAAGGTAAAACAATGTTTTATTCTGATTGGTTAATACAATTTACGATGAAGCCAAAAACGTTTAATTAAGAGATAACCTTAAATTCAATTTATGAACGTAAGTTTAGAAAAGGTCATAAGTAGGGGTGTAATCGAGTCGAGCTAAGCCCGAGCTCGACAAGGCTCGAGCTCGGCTCGAAAAATGAAAGGTGGTTCGAGCTTTGCTCGATTGCTTGTCAAGCTTTAACCATTCAAGCTTGAGTTCGGCTCGAGTAGGATTCGAACAAAGCTCGAGCTTAGCTTGAAAAGCTCGAAATTATATATATGAAAAGTTCGAATATGTGCCAACTGCTGTTTACGGCTGAAGTGAGCTCGAACAAATAGCAGATACACCATTTCTTGCCAAAACGAATTGCAAATGGCAGCTGCCACAAAAAAAATATTGATTTCACACAAAACTTGTACATGATCTCGAATCACAAACTGGAAGAAAAATACTTAACCGTTTAAAAACCAAATTAGATATTTTTAAGAGTAATAAAACCACCAACAAAATTCTCATAACCAAGGCCAACATTAGAGTTTAAAGGGTACGTCTACAATATAATATTTTATCCCTTATGGAGTTAGTCCTTATAATTAGGTTAATATTCAAATCAGCCCTTATTTACATATCTAAAAATAATATGAAATATATCTAAACTAAGGCTCAAAAAGCTAGACAACCGCTCGAGTCGAGCTATCAAAAGCTCGAGCTCGATTCATTATATGTTTCGAGCCACTTTATTGGGCTTGAGCTCAGGCTTGAACTCGATAAATGCTCAGCTCGACCGAGTCGAGCTTGAACTCGAGCTCGAGTTGCTTGATAAAAGTTTGGCTCGTTTGCACCCTGAGTCATAAGTATCAAGCTAAAACACGTGTTATTAAGATATACAAATAAATACACGAGACATGTACTTCAAATTTTCAATGCAACAGTTTTATAATATATTATTAAATTAAATTGACTTTTATACTAAAACCCGTGAATGCATGGGATATAAAATATATAAACACAATTATTCATCAGATTTGACTTATGTATGAATTATACGCACCAAATGGCTTGTGTCCCAATCTATCTCATATTGTCTGAGAACCTCCGCACTTATATGGTTATCGATTCAAGTCCTGCTTAGTACATGTGAGATAAATTTATTGTGTAAATAATGTGAGATGATTAAAATGACCATTTCAAAAAAAAATTAATGCACGTATGAAACTAAAACTAGTTATTGGGTAAAGGTGTAGATATATTTTTTATATCTCATAACCACTATTTAATAAATTAGTTTTTTTTTTTTTTTCTTTTTTTTTTGAACCGCTGAAATTTATTAGAGACTAGCAAAAGCTAGCAAACAAAATTACATATGAGATATAGACTCTATAGGATTTCTTAACCAATTTACCCATACAATACTAGACTTCTGATTTCTAGAAGAAATCCATAAGTATGATTGAGAAACAATAGAGTCCCAGATGACCGCCTTTTTTGGAGGATGATTAGAAAAGATCAACGAGTTCCTGAAGCTCCAAATAAACCACATAAGAGTTCCTCCAACACCTTCCAGAATGGATTTCACCTTATTCGAGAAATGAAGCGAGCTAACCCAATCAAACCACTCAGAAATATTGGCACATAAGGGGATGTCAAGATCCCACCACCTAGCCAACTTAGCCCACAAGTCCAACGCCATGTCGCAAGAGAAAAAAACATGGTTGATAGTTTCGACATCCGCTTGGAAAATAGGGCATAGAGTCGAGCCAACATCAATGCCTCTCATATCTAGGTTGACCCTAGAAGGAAGTTTATTAAGCCCCAATCTCCAAATAAAAACGTTAACTTTGATAGGAATGCTGCGAATCCAATGAGTAGCATTTGGAGATGTATCAAGGGTTTTAGAATCAATCAACGTACGAACAGAAGCAACAGAGAAACCCGAGGATCCAAGCGCCCAAAGCCAAGAATCACATTGGTCAGAAAGCACCACATTCTCCAACATATTTTGTAAATTAGTGAATTGAGCCATTTCAACTCCACCACGAGGAGGACGTCTAAGCACTGGACTCAAAACATAGAGGGGAATCCGATTCTTAACTAAACAATGCTTGTCCGTGTCGAGGGCATAGATGCGAGGGAAGAGATTTTTGAGATCCTGATCACCACACCATATATCCTCCCAGAATAGCGTCAAATCTCCATCCCCAACCTTACGAACACAATAAGAAAGCAGGACAATGCCTTTATGTTTAAGCCTCCTGATGGCTGATAAAATGCCACCCCAAGTACTTTGACTATAGCGGTGAATGGAGGTATCAAAAATACCTCCATACGGACCATATAAGCTTTCAATGACCTTCGCCCACAAATCAGAGGGCCGATGAAGAAACCTCTACAACCATTTAAACAAAAGACCAATGTTAAGACCAAAAATACTTCCGATTCCGAGACCACCAAGCTCCATACAAGCTAAACATTTATTCCATCTCACCCAAGTGAATTTTCTCTCTTCAATATCCCCTCATATAAAGAAGCAATTACGCATAGATTCCAACTCCTTTATGATAGATAAAGGCATAGGATACATCGACATATAGTAGGTTGGAAGATGACCAAGCACAGATTTAATTAAAGAGAGTCTACCACCAACCGATAGCAATCGAGCTTTCCACTGGATAAGAGTAGAAGAAAATTTCTTAATGATAGCATTCCAATTAGAACATCTAGCCATGTTGCAACCTACTGGAACGCCAAGATATTTCATTGGGAAGCTAGCCGCCCCACACCCAATGGAATAAGCCATGTTAGAAACGGTCTCTTCAGGGACACAAACACCAAGCAAACTACTTTTATGGACATTAATCTTCAAACCTGATATCAAGTAGAAGCATCGTAGCATAGTCAGAAGATTATGAACATTACGCCGTGACCATTCACCTAAGAAAATAACGTCATCCGCGTAAATGAGGTGGGATATATGCATGTTTTCATGACCAAAACAGGCACCCTTGAAAATACTCGTCACCTCGGCCTTACACGTAAGCATGTGAAGGCCTTCCATAGCCAAAATGAAGAGAAAAGGAGACAGGGGATCTCCTTGCCTTAAACCCCTAAAAATATCAAATTCAGGAGTAGGAGACCCATTAACAAGGACAGAAGAGCGAGCATTGTGAAGGCACCCAAAAATCCAAGAGCGCCATTTAATCCCGAATCCAATATTTTCCATAACCATGTCTAAATAATCCCACCGCACAGAGTCAAAAGCTTTCTCAAAATCAACTTTGAACACCATGAGCTCCTTCTTACGTTTACGGTACTAAGCCATGACTTCATTAAGAATAAGAGGGCCATCAAGAATATTTCTACCTTTGATAAAGGCAGATTGCTCATGACTTATACAACTTCCAATAACCGTACTAAGTCTATTAGCTAGAAGTTTACCAACAATTTTGTATTGGCATCCTATGAGGCTAATAGGACGATAATAATTGACAAACTTAGCATTGGAAAATTTTGGAATCAAAGCGATGAAAGATGAGTTGCAACCTTTAGGAATAAACCCAGTATGGAAAAATTCATGAACAAAGCGCACCACATCATTTTTTAGAAGATCCCAGAAAGTCTTACAGAATTTAAAAAAGAAACCATCAGGCCCCGGAGCACGATCACCACCACAGTCCCAAACAGCCCGTTTAATTTCATCGTTAGAGAATGACGTTTATAAGGATTCACTTTGAAGAAAGGAAAGCTGGTTTTTCATATCAACCTTTGACGTGGTAGGAGGCCCATTAAACACTTGAAAACACTTACGAAAATGATCAAAGAATTCATCTTTAACTTTAAGAGGGTCTTCAATCCAGTCACCATTTTTAAGAATACCTTTGATAGCAAGTTGCCTTCTATTTTTCTTCAGGGTGCCATGGAAAAAACTAGTGTTCTCGTCACCTTCAATGGCCCACTTGATCTTAGCCTTTTGAGCTAAATATTTGGCTTCTAAATTCTGAATATCATCCAATAATTTCAATGATTCTCTACGATTAATAAAATCCTCCTCACTCGCACTTCCTTGATCGACTATCAATATAGGCTAACCGCATTTGATGATCTCTTTTAAGTTTATTAGAGTCAGCTTTTTTGAAGGCTACCCATTCTCGAATAACTCTTTTAAGATATTGAAGTTTTTTCTTAAAATAAATGAAACCATTAGCCTCAACAATTCCATCGTTATTCCAAGTTTGGACAACCAGGTCATGAAAGCCTTCCAACTCGAGCCATGAATGAAAGAAACGAAAAGGAGTAGGACCAAAATCCACCATAGAGTCTTTGAGAAGAATAGGACGATGATCCGGAATGCCTTTATCCAAAACAACACCCGTAGAGTGAGAAAAAAATGGTAGAAGCTTTCAGAAGTCAAGAACCGATCCAACTTGCTCATCTTAGAACCCCACTCATTTGTCCAAGTAAACTTATATCCACCTAAAGAGACGTCAATAAGAGCTGAGTTTGTAATAAACTCATTAAAAATGTTAGTGCCTCTCATTAAGAACCGAACCATATCTTTCACTAGCATCACCAACTTCATTAAAATCACCCATCACTACCAAAATCCCATCCCAATTACCAATAATATGAGACAAAGTAGACCAAAGAGCAACCTTACTAGATAGACTTTGAGGAGCGTATACAACAATCCACATAATGCGAACATCTTTGGGAGCCTAAAAACCTTCGACAATGACATAATTATCATTACAAAGAATTCTAGATTTTTGGAACACAAGTCTATTCCAAATACAAATGATGCCACCCGACATACCTCTAGCAGAAATAGAAGCAAAAATCGAACTGAGAGTTACCCCATACCTGACGCAACATCCATAAATCAATGTGAGACAATTTTGTCTCTTGTAAAGCAAGAAAATTAACCATATGTTTATGACAAAGGTCTCGAACCCAACTCCTTTTTTAGGGTTCCCCAGACCTTGAATATTAATGCCTTATTGGAAAACTAAGGTAGCGTTTAGTTATAGATTTATTTATTTATTTATTCATTTTTTTCGTTTCTAGACTTTTTGAGAAGGAAGTAGTTTTTCTTTTCTAGATAAGAGTTGAGAATTTTGAAAACCCCGAATGTGGAGATATTACCAATGATGATTAGGGTTAAAATGAGATACTTGAATGGTAGATTGAAAAATCTTGTCTTTTTTTTGTTAGTCAGTATAGGCTTTCATTTTCTAGTTAAATTTTGAAAGTGAAACTTCATCTTTTTTTTAAAAAAAAATTGTTGAAAAAAAATTGTGACTAAACGAGTTTTCAGTTTTTCCATTTCTTTGAAAAATTTCTTTTAAAAATGGGATTGTTGTCACCAACTAAACACACCCGGGTGTTTATTTTGTAAAAAATATCTTATTTTTCTTGGAAATTTTTCATAGAAAAATGAAAAACTTTAATCACACTTTTTTTAAATGATTTTCAAAAAAAAGTGAAATTCTCACTCCAAATCTTAACCTGAAAAATGAAAACCCTAACATATCATTCTTCGCTTTTTTTTCCTCTAACAAAAAAACGAGATTTTCCCAATCTACCATTCAAGTATCTCATTTTAACCCTAATCATCATTAATAACATCTCTACCTTTCATTCTCGTCGTCGTCGTACACCGTCGCAATTTGAGGTAATCAATTTAAAAAGACGAAATATAACTCTATATTAAAAAAATTCACATCTCTTCTCTAGAAAATAAAAACCATTCTCTACTCAAAAAATCTAAAAATAAAAAGAATCCATAATTAAACACCACATAACTTTTTCCGTATCTTTCAAAAAGAAAGAATACTTGATGCCCACATCAGTTGAATGCAAATCATTAATAACCAAATTCACTACATGCATAGCTTAATACTCTACCAAATAGTGATTACAATAATAAACTTTTAGCACATTCTTACAAATGAACATGCAAATATATAATACAACAATCATGCAATGGGACACCATTAGGCCCCAATAAGAAGGAAGTCCCCATGACAAAGATTTAAATTTACATTCTTAAAAGTCCAACTCACCCCCATTCAACAACTTAAGTCTACATATTGAAGGGACCATCCTTGTGTTGGAATTATCTAACATGACAATCAATAAATAATCAGAAAACATCAAAGCATACATGCGGAAATGTATAGGATTTAATAACGAATAATTAATTAACATAAGAAGAATATGCGTACCTTACTTGATTCTAGCCGAACAAGAATCAAATCCACAAACTAGCAATTGGAAGAACCCTAATTTGATTTAATTAGGATTATGTGAATTACCCCTTACCCTTTTGTAATTCAATCCAAGAATACTAACAATAGTACCAGTTTCTTGTACACACGTACTAAACCGAATTAAAGTAATGCTAGTTTTATTAAACCAAATAACTTGAGTTGGAAAAAGAGTGGTGATCGATCCCCTATGGAGGTGGTCGACCGGTTTTGAGAGCAAAAACACACACAAACAATTTAGGCTTTAGCTTATGAGTACAAGAGATGCAAAACACAAGACCCCTAGCCTTGTATATATACTAAACTAAACTTGGTGAACAAGTTTGAGTTTAAGTTGGATTGGGTTTGGGTCCTCCCTTTGGCCGATCGGTTTAGGCATCCCAAAGGGATTCCGGAACCTTCCCAACTTTTGCAATCTAGTCATTTTCCAAATACATTTAACGCCCGTTAGTCCATTATACTAATTACTTAACGTCCGTTATGTTATTTCGTTTAATTAATAAATAAATACAACGTTTATATTTAATTATTAACTTTAATTCTCATACGTAAAGTGTGCAATCCCGTGGTCTCGAGTTCGATCCTAACTCACGTCTACTAATTTATATCCATAAAACTTACAGCTCCCACTTTGATATATCTTAATAGAGTGATCACATCGGTTAGCGTCTAGCAACACTTCGATGCCTCTAGTACAACTCGAGTAAGGCTCCTGGAAAACCTTTTAATGATTTCTCATTATTATTATCCTTTTGTTTCTAATACCACGTTAAATAAAGATATGGAATTAAGTCATTCTTTATTAAACTATTCTGTTTCTCGTTGTAATTGATTGACCAAGATTACCAAATCTTCTAAACATATTTTGGGGAGATTTTGGGTGCGGCCGCACAAACATCTTGTCAACCCTACGAGGGGCCCAGTAGTATTAAACTCCAAATAAATTTGAAGGAACAAATTATATCTTGACTACGAGACTAACCCACAAACTTTGTAACATTTCTGAAAACAACCCTTATAACTACCAGTTACGTATAGCGTTAAGTTGCTCCACAGAAATGCACTACATTCATGAAACTTATCTGGTATCTCAAGTCTGAGGATAACTATTCATGATTTACTTAATAACAATATCCATAAAGTAAAATCATGTAGTTGGGATAAGTCCTATATTCAATTCATTGAATATCATCTGAAATTGGTATGCATTCTCATCAATATACTTTCAAGTATATTCTACCACATCTCTCAGATTTGTCTTAGTTTAATGATACTCGCATATCATTAATCAACAACGAACATTTAGAATAACTTAGTTACTCACGGATTAAACATGCAAATATAGGACAACAATATTATAAATGAAAATAAACATAATCCAAACTTTATTTTATCAAAATAATAAATGTTTTAAAATATCCTTTATCCAAATACTAATCACAGTTATGCATGAAACTTTTAGCTAAACGAAGTCCAATTCCATTGGCAAGTCCAATAAGCTTGTCTTTAGCTAAAGCCTTAGTGAAAGGATCAGCTAAGTTATCATCTGTGTGAACTTTCAATAGATTAATTTCACCTTCACGGACTTGTTCCCGAACATAGTGATACTTCCGTAGAAAATGTCTGGTGCCCTTCATGACTCCAGGTTCATTGGCAAATATGATTGCAGCAGAATTGTCACAATACATATCAATAGGCGATTCAATTGAAGGAATAACACCAAGCCCTTAAATGAATTTCCTAATCCAAACAGCCTCCATTGCAGCTTCCGAAGAAGCTATGTATTCGGCCTCTGTCGCAGACATCGCAATCGTACTCTGCTTCTTGGTCTTCCAGTCAACTGCTCCTCCATTGATGACAAAGACATAACACGTCTGAGACTTCGTATCATCTTTATCACACTGCCAAGACGCATCACAGTAACATGTAACACCAAGCTCTGTGTTTGGATTTCCACCATACACTAAAAACATATCTTTCGTATTCCTAAGATACTTTAGAATATGTTTAACAGCAATCCAGTGAATTTCACCCGGATTCTGTTGATATCGACTGGTCATGTTCTGAGCGAACGCCACATCTGGCCTTGTGCATCTCACAACATACATAATAGATCCTACTGCCGAAGCATAAGGAACTTTCTGCATGCGTGTCACCTCAGCAGGTGTTGAAGCACACATATCGCTACATAAGCCATGCTTTACTTCCATCGGCAAATATCCTTTCTTGGAATTTTGCATATTGAATCTCTTCAATATTTTATCAATGTAAGCGCTTTGACTTAAACCAATTAACCGCTTTGACCTATCTCGGTAGATCTTGATTCCCAGAATGTATCCAGCTTCTCCTAAATCCTTCATGGAAAAACACTTCCCAAGATATGCCTTAACATTTTGCAAACTTGGAATGTCTTTTCCCATAATCAATATGTCATCGACATAAAGGATAAGGAAAATTACATCACTCCCACTAACTTTGTGATATACACATGGATCATCAAGATTTTGAATAAATCCATACCTTTTGATTTCTTCATCAAATCTCTTATTCCATTGCCTTGATGCTTGCTTCAATCCATAAATGGACCTTTGAAGTTTGTATACACGGTTTGGAAATTGTAGATTCACGAACCCCTCAGGTTGCTTCATATAGATGTCTTCATCTAAGCGACCATTCAAGAAGGCGGTTTTGACATCCATCTGCCATATCTCATAGTCATAGTATGCTGCTATAGCTATGAGAATTCTAATAGCTCTAATGTCCGCTACAGGGGAAAAGGTCTCCTCGTAATCTATGCCATAAGTTTGAGTAAAACCTTGCGCAACTAGACGAGCTTTATAGACGTGTATATTGCCATCCATGTCAGTCTTAATTTTATAGAGCCACTTACTTCCAACCACCTTGGCGTTTGGAGGTAAGTCAACCTCTTCCCAAACTTCATTTTCTCTCATGGATTGCATTTCCCCATTCTTTGCAACCTACCATTTGTCCTTATCAGGACTTGCCATGGCAGCTTTATAACTAATAGGCTCTCCAAGATCTCCTAACATAGTTTCCTCAACCTTTACGTTAAGACATAGATGTTCAGGTGCACGCGTAGTCCTTACGGATCTACGAACGGGAATAACTTCAACTTCTGGTGGAGGACCCAGACTATCAGGTTCTACCGGAAGTACGTTAGTGTTTTCAGAAGGTAATGCATCTTCTTGATCATCTTCCAGATCATAAACTCTCCCACTGAATTCTTGAGATACGAGATCATTTTCTAGAAAATCTCCATACCTAGCAACAATTACTTTATTTTCAGTTGGATAGTAGAAGTAGTAACCCATAGTTTCCTTAGGGTATCCTACGAAGATACACTTTACAGATCTTTGTTGGAGTTTATCTGCTGAGTCACGTCTAACATACGCCTCGCAACCCCAGACCTTTAAATAAGACAGGTTAAGAGCTTTACCATGCCATATTTCATATGGTGTCTTATCAACCTTCTTTGTGGGAACCATATTTAGAATGCGAACAGCTGATTCTAAAGCATAATACTAAAAGGATAAATGTAGAGTGATGAGATTAAACATAGATCGTATCATGTCCAACAATGTACGATTTCTTCTCTCAGATACACCATTTTGTTGTGGAGTATATGGAGAAGTGAGATTCTGGACAATTCCATTCTCAGCTAAGTAATCTTTAAACTCTTGGCTTAGATACTCGCCTCCTCTATCGGATCGAAGAGCTTTAATATTCTTTCCTAATTGCAGTTCTACTTCCGCTTTGAAAACCTTAAATGTTTCAAACACCTCATGTTTATGCTTAAGTAAATAAACATAACCATAACGACTGAAATCATCAGTAAAGGTTAAAAAGTAGCTAGCACCTCTCTTTGACACATGTCTAAGTGGTCCACACACATCAGTATGAATAAGACCAAGTAGATCAGAAGCCCTCTCCATACTGCTATGAAAAGGTTTCTTCGTCATCTTCCCAGATATGCATGACTCACATTTATCAAATGACTCATCATAGATATTTTGCAAAAGCCCTTTTTGTTGCAGCTTTTGCATGCGAGCCTTGCCTATATGAGCAAGTCTACAATGCCAAAGATAAGAAGAATTCAAGTCCAACTTTATTTTCTTATTGATGCTAAACATCGAATTATTATGTTTGTTAGATTCATTTCTAATCACATCAATTTCAAACACACCATTCACAGTAATTGCATTAAAATATACTACACCATTTAAAGAAACAGAAATTCCATTACGTGAAATAGTATGAGTAAAACCATCATCCAATAAAACTGAAAATGAAACAACACCTCTAATTATAGAAGGTGCGTAATGACAATTGTTCAATAACAGTACTAAGCCTGAAGGCAATAATAAACTAAACGTTCATATGGCTTCAACAGCTGCATGTGCGCCATTTCCCACGTGCAGATATTGCTCCCCATAGGCTAGCTTCCTCTCCACTCTAAACCCCTGTAGTGTATTACAAATGTGAATACCACATCCAGTATCATATACCCAGGAATTTTTATGATTTAGAGTAAATAATTCAATGACAAATAAATTACCTGAAGAACCGGCGCCCAAGGACCCTTCGTACTTCATCTTATTTGCCCGCAATTCATCAAGATAGAGAGCGCAGTTTCTATTCCAATGCCCAACGACCTTGCAGTGGTGGCATGCTTGATCCTTTTTAGGATTTTGTTAGGAATTGGAAATTCCATGTTAAAGAGTCGGTCACCCCAATAATGGTCTAGCATATGTTAGCTCGTAGATTTGTCGTTGTTTACGTTATTTATCAGTTTATTAGTTAGTTATTAGTTTAGTTTAGCGTAGTGTAATACCGTGGAGGAAGGACGGGTCTTTACCCACTGTATACCTGATCCACAGGCCGATAGGAGGTCGTGTATTGTGTAAGTATAAATACCCATTCCATCCATGGAAGGGGTGGAGCTTTCAATCTAATATTCCATACTTTTGTGTAAACCTCTAGCAAGAACACTCTCTCTCTCTACTAACTTTCTCTCTCTAATGGCTAACATGTATTTTGATCTCCCAAGATCACCCGAATCATCAAACACATAAATATTACGATCCTACAATTGGTACCAGAGCCAAGGTTGTTGTGTTTTGATGATTTTTATTGTGGATTTTATACATGTTTTTAAACTGTTTGTGTCTACTGTTTTAGTGGTCGCAATATTTTTTTCGTGTATTAATTTGGTACAACAGTTTTTAATATGGTTTATGTATCTTTTGGTTCCAAAAAGTTTTATGTCCTTTCAAAGCAAATATCTGTCTTGTGTCATTGTTTGTGTCCAAGTCAGTCTCACTATTCATTAATATGAGTTTTTGTACCAAACTGTGATGTTATGTGGTCATATGGTCTGATTTCTTGTGGTCAAAACAGGTCAAACAAAGCAGTTTTTTCTATGCATTTTTCTGGGTCAAAACTGTTTTTCTGAGTTGGTGAAGCTGAACGGTTCCTTTGGTCGGAATACTCGCCGGAAAATCCTAGCGACTTGTTTGTCAACACTTTTCTTCCCAGCGACTTATCAAAGTCTCATGTCTAGTTTCAATGAATGTCTAGCGACTTGTTACAAAATTACCTAGCAACTTGTTATTTAACAAGTCGTAGCGACTTGGCTTAGCGAGTTGGCTTAGCGACTTGGCTTAGCGAGTTGGCTCAAGACCATTGTCACTAACGACTTGACTCAATAAACAGAAAGGAAGAAGGAGAATCGACACAAGACCACAACCAAAATATCACAATACATCAACAAGACTCGACCTCAGTTCTAAGCCATCATTAGTCCATGGTATACTCATAACGAAACGTAAAAATGATGAAGTCAAATCGACTACATCACAACAGAACCTTAATCATATCAACTCAACCTCTATTTCTTTCCCATCTCAAATGACTCGAAACTGAAATTATTAAAACCAATCGATCTCAGAAGTTCCACTTTTTAATCTTTTAAAGATTTTTAATTGGAAAATATCATCACAGATCTTTTTATGAATCCAAGACTCATGTTAATTTCCGAAAACATCAAAGAATGAGTCAAAACATCTCGTGTTTTAATTCATCTTTTGTTCGGGTTGGATAAAAAGCATAAATCAAATACAAATATAAGACCTACCCGATACCCTTAAAGGATCTTGATGCCTATACTCTTGGATACTTCGTGGGTCAGTTCTTAATAACGAGAAACATAAAGAAAATGGTACTCTTATGTTGCGTTGACTATTGTTTTTATGGAGATAGTTTTTGATTGATGATTCGTGTTTGATTTATGACTGAGATGGGATTTGTGAAACGTTAGATGTGTGAGAATTATTTGTGGTAGGCGTTATTTATCAGGAGTGATTTTAGGGTTTGTGGCATATTTTAGAGATGGGGGCGAAGTACTGATATAAGAGGATTTAGGGATTTGATAAGGAGATTAGGGTTATGTATAAGAGAGTTAGTGTTATATACCCGAGGGATTAGACTAAACTGTGAATGGTTCGTGTATATCTTTGTGATGGGCCAAGCTACTTTGTTTATTCAATGGGCTTGCATGTGGGCAGATCATGATTCTCATGCTAGATTTGTTAAGTGAATTTGGGCTTTTATCAAGACATGGACTGTCATACGTTTATGTAGTATTGAATGATATAGGGATCGGGTATGAATTTTATCATGGGCTGTCTAATGAACTGTTGATATATATCTCGTGCGCTGGGCCAGACGTGTATGAAAATTGGATTGGGAGAGAGTCTTGTGGATTAGACTGAACAATGAGTCTCGTAAATTAAATCAAGTATACTTAAGTTACTTAAATGTTAGACCATGAATATGCTTGGGAAATTTATTTCTAGATCGGATTTGAGTGGTATTTTGTGATAAAGTGTACTTGGATCATTTTGTTGGATCAATTTTCTTCTCGGTGAGCGTTTAATTTGGAATGGACTTGGCGAAGTTTGAAATGGGTCATGTGTTAACAAGAAGATTCTCAAAATTGGATCGATCATATGAGATTTGGATTTAATGAAATTTATTGTGGTATTAAATTTGACGATGTGATTTGTGATAATGAGATTGGATGATGAGATTTGGTGTGATGATGAGATTCGTAATGTTATGAGGTTTGGTACTTTGGTGTATTCATTTTCACGCAAGATAGTATGTCACGGCCTGAATTGATATTTGATCAAAGTTGACTATGGGGTTAATTGGACGGTATTTCTTATTTGAATTTGAAGTGAGGTTCTCCGGACGTGTTTACTTATTTTCGTCTTCTTTCTTTCTACTATTCCGCGAAGATGACTTGTTTGGGCTTTTATAGAGTGTGATAAAGACTTGGCTATTTAGTTACGTTTGTGATTCTTTCTCGCTTGACAACGTTGTTATCACTTCGGTGTCTCACTCTTTTGAGAATGTCAAGAGGTTTTGTACATTGGGTACACCGTTTCTTCTTCACAAGGATTAGTACAAGGTTAAGTAACAAATCTGGGAAATTCTACTTCATGATCAAGTTTGGTATATCGGGTTTACTTCTCCATGTGGTCATTACAATAGCCGATAGATTGCGTGTTTGATGTGTTTTCCAAAGTGTTGATTGGATGGTTGATGATTTTGTTGATGATGGATATTGAACCGCTGATGAACCGCTGCATGTTCCCTTAAAAACAGATATTCACTGAAACCAATGTTGTCATTACACATTCAAGCTGACATTGTTTACGGTTTTGTCTTGATTTTGTAAAATCCCGCGAAAGAAACTATTTCTCGGTTTAAATCATAGACTTGTAAAATCCCGTGACAATGGAAACATCCTGGTAATTGTAAAGTGCATTTCCGGATCTATCTTATGGTTTATTCTTGGTTTTGTAAAATCCCGCAAAAGAAACTATTTCTCGGTTTAAACCATAGAGTTGTAAAATCCCGTAATGATGGAACCATCTTGGAGAAGAGAAAGTGTAATTCTGGATCTTACTTGATGCTGGTGCTACGGTTTCTGCTTCAAAGAAGGGATAAAAGGGTGTACTTCATGTATTGGGTGTGTGTTTGGATTTTCGTCATGGCAGTTTGGTTATTACATGGTTTTATGGGATTATGTGCTTCTAACCATGGTCGGGATGAAACCATTATCAAAGTTCATTTAAATGTCAAAGAAGGCTAGATTTGAGCTTTTAATCAGAAGATGTAACAACGGGGTTAATTCACTATTATTTATTTGAGGTTGAAGTAAAATATCACGGGCGAGTGTACTTAGTATCTGAAGATATCGGGGATGGTTGGATGAAGATTCTTCGAGATCCTTGTTCGAGCTTTTTTTTAAAAAAACGAAGACTTAGAAATCTAGTTATTTCTGGGAGTCTTTTCCTTTTACCACGTGGGGGAATTGGGCTCTTTTTGCCACAAAAATAACTATCACTTTAAGGAGTTACGTTGTAGTGCTCAGTGTCACATTTAATTGTGGATTTTCAAGAGGTAATGTACGTCTATTACTTGATGGTTGGTTGGTTGAAGAGTATAGAGTACTTAAGAGATTCAATGGAGCATGAATTCTCGGCACCGCTCTTTGTTACATATGTGCAAGTTTAAGTCACGAGTTCGGGGTAGTTTACTTCAGGGTCAAATTCATCATATTGGGTTTTTCTCCATCAGCTGTCACGACAAAGAGCCTACTGAATGATAATGGGTTTATTACATGTTTTGCCAAAAGAGATTGAAAAGAGAGAGATTATGACGTATGTTCACATCAGTTCAGGCCTCGTACTCCAAAGAAAAGAAAAGTGTACGTGTCAGTGCGCTTTATCTTCTGAAGAAGAGAAATCTTCTTATTATGACCATTCTCATCAACATGCTTCATACTTTTTCTATGCGCTTCAGTCATCAAGTGAACCGGGCTACCACTGATTGTTTTCTCATTCCACTTGCTCGATTATAATGAAGATGGCGACATCATGTGCTGATTTTGCGGGAGAGAAGTGTGAATAGAACATTCGGATGATTTTCACTTATTTAGTCAAGAATGGCATCTCCGTATGTAATTCTTGAGGGGGAGAAGAAGTGTGAATTTTTTGCATTGTTGATTGATATTTGAGAATATAAATGGTCATACGGCTCTAAACTCATGTAAGAACCGAGCCTCTTCTTATCGGGTTATCTTCACATGGAGTTTTTCTCTTCTAAGAGCCGTTGGTTGACATCTTCACTCGGATTGATGAGTTTATCGACAAAGTGCTTCCGGTTAATGCTTCACGTATACATCAACATGATGATTCCGAACAATCTCTCTGTTCTTGTTTGATGTGATTGGTAGTTTGGTGTTACCATCTTGTGTGTTCGTTGCGGCCTGATTGCTGATTTCCTTGATGAACATCTTTCTGTTCTTGTTTGATTGGGAGGGATTTTAGTTAAGGGGATTTGCAAGATGTAAGTTAATTGGGATGCTTTTTGGTGTGAGTTGAAGATGTTAATTATCTATTCCCCAACTGGACAATCTTGAAGAAGGTCGAGTCTACCGTCTGTTCTACATTTCTTGCTATATGTTAGAAGACCAAAGACGAGTTGCATTTAATGATCTAAAGACTTCTTCTTAATTTGGGAATTTATCAAAAAGATTGTCGATCTTGGGGGAATGTGATATGTCAAATTTAATCCCCAATTAGACTTGCTCACATTATTCAGCATGTTGATTCTCACAAAGACTTCAAGTGATCTTCTCAACAAATTTCAAGTATTTGGGCATTCAAAGAGTTGCTGATTCTGAAGTATCAAAACCATAAAGAGGGAAGGAGACAAGCATCTAAACGAGTAAACTTGATGTACTTAATACTTCTAAGAAATTGAAGATATCCCGGGAAGACAAATGTTATTACCGCAGAGAAACTCAAGGTTTGACTCATGGCGAGTAAACTTGATGAACTTAATTCTTCTAAGTGATTGAAGATATCCCGGGAAAACAAATGTCATGACTGCAGAGAAACTCAAGGTTTTACTCATCAAGGCGTTTAGTATTCTTATTCCAACTATGTGGGGGAAGCGATGGAAGAGTTAGTTTCTGAAGATAAAAGAGGTACACAAGTGCGTGATGATCTCGATGTTATCACAATCATCAGAGGAGAGAGAATTGTGTACATTGGAGGCGCTCAACTGTTTCACTTGAGGGCTTAATCAGTGATTCAGAGATATAATCACTTATTCCGGAGTTGACATCCGCAGAGATTGTCATCCGCAGAGATAATCAGTGACTTGGCTTGCTTCTTCAATGTTATCAGTTTTTCATTCCTTGTGTATTGTTATACTTCGGATACTTGAGCTTCATACACGATCATCAGGGAAGAAAAATGTGAACATGGGGAGGTGTTTTCATTCCCCTCATGATGTGTATTCGGGAGAGCTCTTGGGTATTGGTGTACTTCAGGTTCTTGAGCTTCATACATGATCATCCGGGAAGAAAAATGTGAACATGGGAAGGTGTTTTCATTCCCCTCATGATGTGTGTTCGGGAGAGTTCTTGAGCAGTATACAAAGAAACTGATTGCTTCAATTCAACTACTTGGGGGAATTGTTCTTTTGACACCTTTTTGGAATGGATTGCTTCAGACCTCAGTGGAAAAGAAATATGAGAAGAAATTTAAAGAGTGGGATGATACGTTGCTATTCTTCTTGTTGATGATATAACCCCGAATGAAGATCCTCGATTATCGTTCTTTAATGGAGCAGCGGGATTTATGATTATGGTGTGCTTCCTTGTGCACCTGGCTAAGGCAAGCTTGAAATAGAGCTTCGAATCTGCTCAGCTAAAGGATTTTCGGTTTGGGGGGAAGCTGCCAAAGTCTCTCTTTTTCAAAGCTCATGTTCAATCTTCTATTCTGGAGCCTCGGAAGCTTTGGTGGTGGAAGTTTAAGAGATGACGAATTCTATTATCTACGACGTGCTGTTCGATATCCTTATCTCGGTACTCGTATCATCATCTTCTTAAATTATATCATCTACTCTATCTTTGTATATATTTTTCAGAAAAACCAAATACAAAAATAGAAAACCATCAAAAAGAAAATAGAAAAATATAAAACCATCAAAAACCCATAAAAATCAGAAAATTTGAAAAATGCCAAAAATATGTTTTCTCAAGATATGTCTTCTGGTATCGATAACATCTACGGTCTTAGAAATTTCATTCAATAATGGCACGGGACCATAGATGAAGTTCGAGCAGGAGGTGTAAATATTCTTTTCTTAACATGTCTCAAAATATGGCTTACAGTTATTTCAGACTGTAACCCGGGCTTCAAATAATGGCTTGCAGTTATTTCAGACTGTGACCCGCGCTTAATCATGGTTTGCTATTATTTCAGATAGCAACCCGCTCTTCAAGAAAGGAAAGTGCTGCGCTAAACCCACTTTGAAAATATTTCGTGCACTTATCCTAAAAACAATATGAGGAAAGTATGTCGAAGGACTGCTGTTCCTACTCAAATATTTTTCCGTCTAAAATTCTTCAGAAAAAATATTTGTTTTAACTTAATGGTGGTAAATGAGTTGCTTGAACATCAATCAGTTTCAGAGTATTCGTTAAAAATTGAAAACTCAATCAATGACTTCAGCGCTTTTAAACTATTCAGAAAAATGAGTCATTGATTGAGGGGGAGAATGTTTTCAAATCTATATCATCTAACGGGCTTTCTTAATTATCCTAAATGCTTAAACTAAAAAATGATGTTAACCTACGTTGAAGGACTAGGTGCCTAGGATAAGATTGTTAGGATTAGATGATTAGAGTTTGATAACACATTTTTCCCATACCGTTTATGATATGATTGATATGTTGGATTGACTTTTATTAGTCGATTGCTGTTTGGGTGATGTCGACCACCATATATTTGTATGTGTGTTCACTAACATATGCAGGTATATTGGTATATAAGAATGTTCCCGATCCGGATCCCACAAATGAACATGATTGGATGCCGCAAGGAAAGGGTAACGATATCTTGGGTTGACAAATGAAGAAACGGAGCTTAATTGGACTTCAATGGAGAGTTGGCATAAATGCAACGTAAGAGGTCTCACTGCATCAGCAGATGGTTTTCTTCTAAGTGATTGAAGAAACGGAGCTTAATTTGACCTTAGTTGGCATTAAAATGCAACGTAAGAAGTCTCACTGCATCTGCAGACGGTTTTTCTTCCAAGCCCTACAGCAACAACATCAACAGAAGCAGCTCAACCACCTAACGCTTCTTTGTGCAGGATACCATTTTTAAACAATTTTGAATAATTTGATTAAATTGTTTTGAAAATGGAAAATATTGTTTTGAAAATTAAATGCACTTAATTTTGAAAATCACCGGACTTCATTTTATCAAAACTTAAGTCACTCAATTATCGACTTCTGTCATCGATTGAGGGGGAGAGTGATTTAATTTAAAATATTTTCAAACAATATATCTTCAAAAGAGTCCATTTTGTACAGCAAAAAGTGGTGATCTAAAGATTTAATGTTATGTCATGGTATGATTTTCTTTAAAACTCAAAGATCTGTCAAAATGAAATTTTTTCTGTTCTTGTTTGATTGTGAAATTGTTTTATTTTTCTTAAAGATCTCTTAAAACTTTCATACCTGACACTAACAATCTTTAATGACTTAAAATGGTCCTTATCTGTCATCTTTCAAAATTGAATCTTGCCACGTCTTTCCCGAAATTTTTCTAAATGATTTAAATCAGTTGGGATCACAAATCTCAAATGGTTTGATATTTCTGATCGGGGTAGAGATCGTGTTTTAAATCTCAAATCTGGTTTAAATGGGATTGGTTTTAGTCCTTTAAAGGCACTCCTGCCTCCATGTGCCAAACGATTTCAAATACACAATGCACATGTTGAGGAGGAGGATTTATCCAAAGACCAGATGAGTATTTAAACAAAGCCACATTTTCTCCCATGTTTTCTAAACCGAATTAAATCACTTGGGATCCAAAATCTCAAAGGGTTTGATATTTTTGATCAGGGGAGAATTTGTGATTTAATAATGAAATTTGATAAAAGGTGATCGTTTTGATTCAATTGTGCAGGCTGCTCTCTCGTATGTGCTAAACGCTTTCGAATCTCGAAGCATATATTGAGGGGGAGCATTTTAAAAGTAAATAAACTATCGAGGTACAAAAGCTTTTATGTTTTAACATAATGTACCTTGATTGAGTTTTCAAATGGTTTCTTAAATGGCTTTTGTAATCGTGGATGTGCTTCAAAAGAACTCTTGCCTCTATGTGATAAAAATGATTTCAAATATCCTATGCACATATTGAGGGGGAGAATTTACCAAAGAAAATCAAATGGCTTTTTCCATGGAAATTGTGATCAAGAAATTATTTCTAAGAAATTATTTCAAAGAACTCTTGCCTCCATGTGCTAAACAATTTCAAAATCATATGCACATGTTGAGGGGGAGCATTTTCTAAATGATCAAAACTATTAAGGTACAAAATGCTTTGATCTCGTATCACAAGTACCTTGATTGTTTTTCCAAATGATTTTTCAATTGGTTTCAAGTAAGAAAGAACAATACCAAAAGACCAACCAATTTATTTTATGCATGGAGTTATAAGGATGGTTAGGTTAGGTATTTGTTCCCACGATCCGCCAGAACCGGAGGGATCTTCCCAGGGACAATACACTAGATAGTGTAGAGTCCTTAGGAATATTGAAAAAAGGGAGAAAAATGAGAAATGGGAAGAGTGCGGACTGAGACAGAGCTAGTACTGGAATAAACCCAACAAGGTTCTAGTTATGAAGTCTTGGTAAGCACTGAAGGGGTTGAAGAATGAAAAAGAATTGGAATGTGAAAAGGATGAAAAGAAATAGCCCTCCAATAATTCAACCTTAGGGCAGTAACCGGGTTCAATACTTATGCTACTGGTGTTTACTAAGGTAACATTGGTATTGAAGACAAGACGTCATGGACCCAGTGACGCACTACACTAAACTTCCCAAGCCACTCAAGTTCCTCTTAAAAGGGCTTGTTTCATTCTCACGGGGAACCGACATAATCTATCGACTTTCTCTTAGAGATGGTTGATATTGAAGTAGGAGACCCTCTCCCTAGTCTCCGGCACAGGAACCAAATGTGCACTATTGAGTCTAGAGCCAAGAGATCATCCACAATATCTCATTAGGACACTATATTCCTGAAGACTTGTTGTTTCACACAATGTGGAAAGTAAGTATATATTAAGAGTCCTACTCATTATCCTTGTGGTATTGCCAGAACATCCGGGTGATATGAAAATATTCACGATGAAGATGGAAATCCTTCTAGAGCCAACATCAAACAAGCTCTTGGTGGGTGACATGTGTGATCTTCTCGTAAGATCAAGCTTGTGACAACTGGATAGAAACGATGGGGAGATTCAATATTGAATCAACCTTGGTCCAGGATTGGATTTGACGAATACTTTTGGAAAAACCGTTCGATGTGCAAACCTTCTTTTCTCTAGCACGCCGAATGTGTATTCATGGTTTCAAAATACAAAAAGTATCTTTGATTGAAAAAAATACTTTTAGAAAAACTGTTCGATGTGCGAATCTTTTCTTTCGCTAGCACGTCGATTGTGTACTATTTTCAAATACAAAAAGTGTTTTGATTGAAAATTGATCTTTCTTATAAAACCTTCGTCGTATTGCAAAACTCTTTATTCTAAGCAATACGCGATTGTTTTCAAATCAATTTTTCATCAATCAGTGAATCTCAATTCGCTGGTTCACTCACTCCGTGTTGTCTTCTTTGAGACGTTCCGGTTTGAGAACAGCTAGAACAGCTGCGAAACCCTGTCAAGGAGATTCTTAGGAATCCTACCTGATCACAGGCAGTACTTGCAGGTACATTTGGACGGTTGCAGCTGATTAGAATTGAGGAGTCAATCCAAAGCCGCATGCTCACAGCATCCACACTTAATTTGAAGAAATCATGACTGGTGCATATCTACATAACCTGGCTCTGATATTTCATACTATGCTTCTGCTTCGCTGCTGCAAATATCATGAACCAGTAAGGCTTCCGCTACTCTGATGGAAAGATGTCATGATTCAAAAGTGTGAGCATGTCGGTCCGAAAGTCACAACTTCACATGATGGCAACACAATAATGGGTGATCCAGAGATTTGTTGTGGCTGATGATCTCAATGAAAGCTCGAAGATCATCAAAGATGTGGATCAGTTTTATGGCCTCCACTTAAAGTACAAATCAACGTGGACTTTAAAGAATCGCTACTTAAGCACAAAGATTGCGAAAATGAAGAATTCAAGTCTACGAGCTCAAGAACGAAGTCAAAGATAGAATTCTAGGAAGCAATATGTATTTCATGGGGTGACCTCCCTTAGGGGGAGATTGTTAGGAATTGGAAATTCCATGTTAAAGAGTCGGTCACCCCAATAATGGTCTAGCATATGTTAGCTCGTAGATTTGTCGTTGTTTACGTTATTTATCAGTTTATTAGTTAGTTATTAGTTTAGTTTAGCGTAGTGTAACACCGTGGAGGAAGGACGGGTCTTTACCCACTGTATACCTGATCCACATGCCGATAGGAGGTCGTGTATTGTGTAAGTATAAATACCCCTTCCATCCATGGAAGGGGTGGAGCTTTCAATCTAATATTCCATACTTTTGTGTAAACCTCTAGCAAGAACACTCTCTCTCTCTACTAACTTTCTCTCTCTAATGGCTAACATGTATTTTGATCTCCCAAGACAACCCGAATCATCAAACACATAAATATTACGATCCTACAGATTTTCCTTCCTAGGAGTAGGGTACTTCTTGGGTTCTGGTTGATAGGCCATAACCTTTTTACCTTTATAAACTTTCCCTTTGCCCTTCACCTTCTTGTTGTTCGCACGCTGCAGTTTTGGCTTATTTATCCTTCCACCCTGAATAGCAAGTACCGGGGGAGTTGGAGCCTTTTGAGGTAACCCTTTCTCATAGTTAATTAGCAATGCGTGTAGGTCAGTAACTATCTTCCCCACGCAGTGCATATTGAAGTTTCAAACAAAACTATTGAAATCCTTGTTAAGGGATCTGTTGATCAAGTTCACGGCCATGTCATCTTCATAAGTTTTGCCAAGTGCTTTTAATTGGTCCATGTAACCTTTCATTTCCAATACATGAGCACTTACGGGTTTTCCCTCTCCCTGCTTGCAGCTGTGTAATGCATCGATCAAATCATAAATTTCGATAGCAGCTGGTTTCTCGAACATAGTTCGGAGTTCATCGAGCATGTTAAATGGGAAATAATTTTCGAACTGCTTTTGAAGAGCACGTTCCATTGTTTCCAACATAAGACAAGTGTAGAATTGGTAAAAATCAACCTCAATAATTTGATTGAGGGAGAGGAGGATCTTTATATAACTGAAGAATACAACAAACCCTCCTATGATTGAGGGATTGATTACAGAAAATAGGCAACAAATTAAATACAAATAAATGAGACATATTTACATAATCTTTTTATTTAATACCCCCTTCAATAGAAACGGTGGCGGTCCAAGACGAAGCTGTGCGCGAAAGACTTCAAACTGAGCACGCGGAAGACTTTTAGTGAAAATATCTGCCACCTGAAGATTGGTTGGAATGAACTTTGTGTAGAGCTTCCTAGAAGTGACCAGTTCACGAATAAAGTGATAGTCTAAGTCGATGTGTTTGGCTCTTTTGTGTGAAACCGGATTTTGGGTCATAAAAAGAGCACTTTTGTTATCACAGAGTAGCGTAGGCCGATCGGGCGGTAAAGCATGCAATTCACGTAGAAGGTGAGTAATCCATATTATCTCAGCAGCACTGTCAGCCATAGCCCGGTATTCGGACTCACAACTTGAACGGGAGACAGTGGGTTTCTTTTTAGCACTCCAAGAGACAAGGTTACCACCAAGAAAGATTGAGTACCCATAAGTTGATCGACGAGTATCAAGACAGCGTGCCTAATCAGCATCCGAGTAGCCAAGAATATAATTCTTGTGGGGACAGATGAAGGTAAGACCAAAGGAGATGGTACCTTTAACATACCGAAGTATCCTTTTTACGGCTTGAAAATGAGCAGTAGTTGGTGCATTAAGGAACTGAGACACTTGATTTACCGCATAGGATAAATCTGGTCAGGTAATTGTTAGATATTGTAACGCACCAACTAGTGAACGATAGAGAGTAGTATCTGAAAAAGGTGAACCATCAGCAGTAAAGGATTCATGAGGCGCTAGGGGAGTGCTGACTGGTTTGGAATCATAAAGATCCACTCGCTGAAGAATATCAGTGGCATATTTTGACTGAGTAAGAAAGAGGCCAGAATCAGTATATGCAACCTCAAGTCCCAAAAAATAACTCAAATCCCCAAGATCTTTGATGGCAAATTCATTATGAAGATGAGTAATAAAGGTAGTGATTGCAGTTTCATTGTTACCCGTTAGTATCAGATCATCAACATAGACTAGGAGATACATGATACATGAATCTTTGTGAAGAACAAACAAAGATGTATCGGCACGACTGCAAGTGAAACCATATGAAAGAACAAAGGTGCTTAGCCGCTGAAACCAAGCCCTAGGAGCGTGTTTTAAACCATAGAGGGCCTTTGACAATTTACAAACATGATTAGGATACTGCTGATTTATAAAACCCGGAGGTTGCTCCATATAAACCGTCTCCTTTAAATGTCCATTTAAAAATGCATTTTTGACATCAATTTGGTGTAACTGCCAGTTGTGCAAGATTGCAAGTGATAAGACAATGCGAACAGTAGAGGCCTTAACTACTGGATTGAAGGTATGAGAGTAGTCCAAACCAGGGATTTGAGTGAATCCCTGAGCTACTAGACGAGCCTTATAGCGTTCAATGCTCCCATCAGAGTGATATTTAATTCGATACACCCACTTGGATCCGACAATGTTGGCTGAAGTAAGACGAGGAACCAAGGTCCAAGTATTGTTATGTTTTAAAGCCTCAACCTCATCAACCATGGCTACCATCCATTTAGGATCCTTGGCAGCCGATTTAAAACCACGGGGCTCAGTAATAGCGCTCAAGGCAACATGTAAAGCATGAGTAGTAAGCGAAGCAAAGTTCTCCTGATGCTTGGGTTTAAAGATTCCCGCCTTAGACCGTGTGACCATACGATGTAAATTACTGGGTTTGGGGTTTGGTTCTGGTGGAGTGGTATGGGTAGAGGAAGAAGATACTAGGTCAGATTCTGGATTTGGATCTGATGGAGTGGTATGAGCAGCTATTTTGGTAGCAGTGGTAGAAGATGTTGTATCGGCTGGGGTGGGGTTAGAGGAAGGTTGAGGTGTTTCGGTAGCAGTGGTAGAAGATGTTGTATCGGGTGGCGTGTGGGTAGAGATGGGAGGTGAGTTTGGTATAGGATCAAAGTTTGGGGAGTGAGTAGATGGTGGATCAGTATTGGTTGAGGGGCATAATGGACATGGTTTTGGGCTAGAAAAAAATGGGGTGGGTTGAGGAGATATGGTGGTAGGAGTGTGCTTAGGAGAAGGTGTGTTATTAGCAGAAAATAGGTGAGTAGGGTCATCAAAAAAAGTGGTTACATCCAAGGTGGTAATATCCGAAATGGTTGATGTGTCTTTAAATGGAAAAAATAATTCGTTGAACTGAGCATGGCGAGTGATAAAAACACGAGAGGTTGTGGGATCCAAGCATCGATACCCCTTATGTTGGGGACTGTACCCAATAAAAACACATGAGAGACTACGAGGCTCAATTTTGTGCTTAGCGTAGTCTCATAAATATGGAAACACTTGGCAGCCATAAACTCGAAAATTGGAATAATGGGGCTGTTGATGAAATATGAGCTGAAATGGGGATTTGTTGTCCAAGATAGAGGATGGCAGGCGGTTAATAATGTATGTAGCTGAAATAAAAGCATCCACCCAAAAACAAGCAGGAACATGAGCATTGAACAACATTGCAAGGCCAGTCTCCACTATATGCCGATGTTTTCATTCGGCACGACCATTTTGTTGAGGCGTGTATGGGCACGAAAACCGATGAAAAGTGCCATTATCTTCAAAAATTTTACGAACCGTATGGTTCACAAATTCAGTGCCGTCATCGCTTTGAAAAGTTTTTATTTTTCTCGAGCATTGCGTTTGGACAAGATTAATAAAGGCGGGTAAAACTGCGTAGAACCCGGTCTTTGTTTTAAGTGGATAAAACCACGTAAACCTGGAATAGTCATCAATAAAAACAACATAGTAGCGATAGCCATCTGTAGAAGTAATAGGGGCGGGACCCCATAAATCACAATGAACCAAATCTAATAGATTAGCAGCACGCTTTGAATTTAAATCAAAAGACAAACGCTGTCCTTTTGCAAGTTGACAAGAGGAACAAACAGTTGGTTTCGGTAATAATGAAGTAAAGGACAAAACTCCAAAGTTTTTCAAAATTGAAATAACATCAAACGAAACGTGGCCCAAACGAGCATGCCATAACTCATAAGAGGCTTTATTAGAAACTTTAGCAGCAACAAACGCTCTCGGATGTTCCTTGAGCACATAGAGACCATTCTCACAAGTTCCTTTAGCGAGTACCTGTCTTGTTTTCCGATCCTGAATATGAAAGAAATGCTTAGAGAATAAAACATCAACCGGATGGTCAGCAGTTAATTTGCTGATTGACAATAGTTTTTGGGTGAGATTACGAATTATAAGAACATTGCGTAAAGGAATAGTATTGGAGATAGTGGTCGAAGCCGTATGAGTAATCAACATTTGCTTTCCATTACCAAAAACGACTTGGTGTTTACCTGTATAAGGAATCTTGTTATGAAGTGTCTCATGTGGTGGAGACATGTGGTCAGTGGCCCCGGAATCACCAACCCAATCAGGCGTATCATTGGTAACATGGCATTGGGCATGGAAGGCCTTGGCTATGGATTCATCTGATGGGTTGGCTTGTGAAGCAAAGGTATGCAAACTCGGACAAGCAGAAGCATAATGACCGGTTGTGCGACACAACTGGCAGTGGGGTGGCCGACGAGTAGAGGAGTTGCGGCCACGACCTCGAGCAGAATTGCCACGAGGAAAAGAAGCATGGCCACGGGTCTGCGTTGAAGATTCACGGTTGTTTTGGGCGTGAAACGCAGCCGGTGGCGAAGCAGTCCCATGGAGCGATTGAAGAAACAATTTGTGACTCTCTGCCTGAGCCACTAAGTCACGAAACAAGGGAGCCGGTTTGGCTGCACGGATTGCGGTCGAAAACACCTTATAAGAAGGACCGAGCCCACATAAAAACCAATGTAACTTATCAGTCTCAGCCACCGGATGACCGATGGCAGCCAGCTGCTAACCTATATTACGAAACCTTCGATAAAAATCTATGACAGAGCTTGTACCTTTTGAGAGTTGACGAAGTGAGTCCCTTAACGATTGAACACATTCAACAGAAGCATTGTTGTATGCATTTTCAAGAGCCAACCAGATCTGACGAGCTGTTGTGAGCCCAAGAACTTCAGAGGCTGCCTCCTCGGTGAGAGAAGAAAGAAGGAGGAGAGCGGCCTTTTGATAAGAGGTTGTCCATGTGGCGAGATCTGGGTTTGGTGAGATTTGGTCACCATCGGTTATGGTTGCCGGCGGTGGGACTGAAGAACCGTCGATATGGGGCAATAAATGATGAAAAGCAACCAGTAGATGCATATGGTTACGCCATACTAAGTAGTTGGCTGAGGAGAGTTTGATTGGAGATGGGTGGTGAACGGCTGTGGGTAAAGAGGAGTTGTCGGTTGCCATGGAAAGAAAGAGAGGGAAGTAGAGGATCGAGAGGAGAAAGAAAGGGAGGGTTGTTTTGAATTAGGATTGTGGAAAACTAGAAGGGGGGGTTGAATAGTTTTGCCGATTTTAAGTTGATTTCAAAAACTTTAGATTCGATTTTATGTGAACTCGTATGGATGTTGAGAACGTATAGATCTAATGATAATGTAAGTAAATAAACGAAGATAAGGGATAGAAATGACACAACCGATTTATAGTGGTTCGGCTACAAGGACACCTTCCTTGCCCTACTCCACTCCCCGAGTCACCTACTCGAGAGTTCAAGCACTATGTCAACAAACTCCTTCACTTGGCGGAGAAGCCTTCACAACGTTGCTTACACTTTATCCGGTACAAAGCTAGATACCGAGTCTGTAGCACGGTGGACCAAACCAACACAACTATTACACAACAAATATGTGAAATATCAAATACAAGATCTTCGCTACAGAAATCTTGCGGAGTGACAAATCAATCAAGGACCCCTTTCTTGGATGACTTGTAGAATGCTCGTGATCTCGCCTTAGAGAAGGACCTATATGAGAATCACAAATAGAAAGAAAAGAAGAACAAGTCTCTATATCAAGTGATCTATATGTTAGAAGAGAATGAGAGTGTATGAGAGATTTAGTAAGAAGAGGGGTGAGATCTAATGAAGAAATGGCTCTCTATTTATAGGCAAATTTCCTCACTGTTCACACGGATCCCATGGATCCCTTCCACTTGGGATCCGGCTAGCACAAAGCTAGGGATCCGTGGAACGCTCCTCTTTGCCCATGGGTTTTTTGGTTATGGGTCATGGGTTGGTCCATGGGTTATATCTAGATTCAATGTATCTAAGTATACATTGTATCAATTCTCTTTGGGTATGGGTTAAGATCCATGGGTTGTGATTTTTACCCATCCTAATTAACTATTACAACAAATGCTTTTGTTACTACATTTTTGTATTTAAAAGATTATATGTAAATGCTTTACAAAAATAACATGTATCCTTATAATTATACTTAAGACAACATTATATATGTTATCAACAAAACACAAAGAGATCGCAAAATATTAATAAACGTTTTTACGGTTTATTTGTATTAACAATCTCCCCCTTTTTGTTGATGACAAAATATAATGTTATGATGAGTAAAACTTAAGAATAGATGTAAGTTTTGAAAGCTCCTAAGTTTTACTTCTTCTCCCCATTTTTGTCAAAACAAAAAGTTAACCCTTGGAAGAAAAAGTAGTCTACTTACTCCCCCTTGACGGTAGCTCCCCCTAGTTTGGGGCGTCAAGAGAAGAAAAATCTACAAAAGAAAGTTAGTAACATGCTTAATTGATCTTATGGTTGTCGAGAAACAAGATAGGGAGCCAAGTTATGTAAACAAGGCCTTGTAATAAAACGACAAATTGTAGTGGTAGTTAAGCCACTTACAAGCATGTAAAAATAAGAACAAGACTTGTTCTTGAAAATGACAAAAAGATATAAAAAGTAAAAAATAGTAGTAGAGATTCCTTCCATGCTTGCATAAGGTTATGGATGGAGGTTTTGATGAGTAATTGTATTGATGCGATCAAGGATGAGGTTGAGTATGAAACGCATTTCTTCCCTAACTTCTATTGCAATTTCCCTAGTGGATTGGCAATGTTCACAATGTAGATGATGTGGGTAATGAGTGTGGAAGTTTTCCGGGTTGTTTTGATTTGAGTTATGCAGAAGTTGTGGTGGAAAAATAGGAAAGTATGGATCATAATCCGGAATGTTTGTATGTGGTGGTGGAAAAGAACCTAGATGTTCTTGTGATGTGATGGGAGCTAGAGGTGGTGATGTTTCAAGATCTTGAAAAATAGTATTTGGTGATGTGGGGGGTGTGGAAAAGACTATTTCTTTTTCTTTAGGTTGGGTAGATCTTGTTGGATTCCTAAGGAGTTCCAAAAGAGTTATTTTAGGTGGTGATGAAGTTGGTGTACTTGTTGGTGATGAGGGTGGTGCTATAATGGAAGCATCTTGTGGTGAGTTATTTGAGGATGAATCATTTGAGGTTGGTTTTGCTAAACAACAAGATCGGATACTAATCCGGGCGGATATCCTAGCATTTGATTATGGTATTTTGGATGGTGGAAGTACAAAGGTTTGGATATCATGATTGTTTGTACTAGATGATTCTCCTAAAGGGTTTTTGGATGACATTATGAAGTGTGTTTGTGAGAAGGAGATGGAGTATGCAAGCATTTTGGGAGTTATATATATAGAAAAACAACACATTGTAATGAATGCTTGACCCAAAATATGGATTAAAATCTAATGATTAGATATGAATTCAAGGCATGTGATCATGAGAACACAAGCATTAAAGAGCATACTCCCAAAAATAAGACAAATGTGGATATTTCATCCAAAATGACAAAAATAGAAGTTGAAAACAGCTTCTGTATACACGGATCCCACGGATCCTTCCCATGAGGGATCCGTCCAGCATGAAGGCTGGGATCCGTGGGTCTGGTGTTTCAGGCAATACAAAATTCTCCTTTTGGAAATATTTTTGCCTATTGTGTGCCTATATGCAAACTATTTGGAGTTGCGGTTATCTCGACCCCTAAAACGAAATAAAAAACTAAACTAGAAGTATAAAAAGTATCCTATTGAGATAACCCGAAAACACATATTTAGTACATAAGTACGTAATCTTGTGTTGTCAATGCTCCTAATTCATTGTAGCTTAAATGAATGTACCCGAAAACACATATTAGTTATGTGTCCCCTTTAGCATTCAAAAGACATGAGATGCAATGAAAACGGGTTTTTACTTTGTATTAATAATGAAAAAACGATTTGTCTTAGACGTGAGAAATTGCTTTTGTGAAATTGATACGGGAAGGTATCATCCTTTTAGAAAACATTGTGAAAGTAGGTTTTCTTTGAAAATGTGTATATAAAAAGTAGGAGAGCTATAAGTAAAAAAAAAAACTTATCTTTGGGTTTTGAAAATTCCCGTATTGTTTGTGAGTTGTGCGTGAAATAGAGATCCTAGACTCAGAGGGAAGAAGGCTAGTGTTTACATACCTTGTAGAGTCAAAATAAATTACGACGTGTGTTCCATTAAACCAAGACCAAGACGAAGTAGGTTGAATTGTTCCCGCTTCAACGGTTTGGTGAGGACGTCGGCTATGTTATCTTCGGATGCTACCTTCTCAATAGAAATGTTCCCCTTTTGAACATTGTCTCTTAAGAAGTGATGACGAATCTCTATATGCTTGGTGCGAGAATGCAATACCGGATTCTTGCTTAAGTCGATGGCACCTTTGTTATCACATAGAATGGCTATGTCGCTTAGATGAATGTCGTAGTCTACTAACGCTTGTTTCATCCATAGTGCTTGTTGGCATGCTTTGCCGGTGGAGACGTACTCAGCTTCGGTTGTTGATATTGCTAGAGCCGTTTGTTTCTTAGAAAACCACGATGTTAAACAACATCCCATGAAAGTACACACCCCACTTGTACTTTTTCTATCAACGTAATCCCCTGCATGGTCAGAATCTACATATACAATTGTTTCTACACCCGTGCCCTTAGGATACCATAATCCTAATTGTGTTGTACCCTTAATGTATCTAAAAATTCTTTTTACGGCTTCTAGGTGTGAAGTTTTGGGGTTTTCTTGAAACCTAGCACATAAGCAGACACTAAACATGATATCCGGCCTACTTGCCGTGAGGTAGAGGAGACTACGTATCATGCCATGATATTTAGTATTATCTACGGATTCGCCATCTTCATCTTTTGTGAGTTTGGTGTCGGATGACATGGGTGTCCTAATTGGTTTTGACTCTTCTAGACCAAATTTCTTTAACATCTCCTTGATGTATTTAGATTGATTGAAGAAGATACCATCTTCTACTTGTTTAATTTGTAGACCAAGAAAGAAACTAAGTTCTCCCATCATACTCATCTCGAACTCGTCATGCATGATTTTAGAGAAATCATCACACATGTCTTGACAAGTGGATCCGAATATAATATCATCTACGTATATTTGTACTATGATTATGTGTGACTCCTTTTTCTTAGTAAAAAGTGTGTTGTCAACTAACCCCATGGTATAGTTATGTTTAATTAAAAAGGACTTGAGTCTATCATACCAAGCTTTTGGAGCTTGTTTAAGACCATAAAGGGCTTTCTTTAATTTATAAACGTGTTTGGGTTTTTCAAAATCGATGAAGCCCGGAGGTTGAGCTACATATACTTCTTCATTAATAAGACCATTTAGAAAAGCGCTTTTGACATCCATTTGAAAAAGCTTTAGATCATTAGCACAAGCATACGCAAGAAGTATTCTTATAGACTCTAATCTAGCCACGGGGGCATAGGTCTCATCAAAGTCTATTCCTTCTTGTTGGTTATACCCTTGGCCAACGAGTCTAGCCTTGTTCCTAGATACTACTCCGTTTGCATCTAATTTGTTTTTATACACCCATTTTGTTCCTATTACGGTTTGATTACTAGGTGGAGGGACAAGTGTCCAAACATCGTTATAAACAAATTGATTTAATTCTTCTTGCATAGCCATTACCCAACTTTCATCTTTTATGGCTTCTTGTGTGTTCTTAGGTTCTATAGTTGAAACAAAACAAAATAAGCTACTTAGGTTTTGAACTTGAGACCTTAATGTTCGTTCGTTTAGCTTTCCTATGACCTTATCTACGGGGTGATCTTTGGACTCTTTAATGTTTGTGATTTCACTAATTGGAGGTTCATCTTCTTCGTTAATCTTTTTCTTAATTACAATAGCTTCACTTTCTATGATCTCGTCATCGACAAGAGGTGGAGAGGGTTTGGGTGGACTTTCATCAAATTTTATGTTTAATGACTCTTCTACCTTCATTGTTTCTTTGTTTAATATGACGTAAGCTTTGCTATTAGGCGAGTAACCTAAAAAGATACCTTCGGTTGATTTAGGATCAAATTTTGTAAGGTAATCTTTAGTGTTAAGAATGAAGTATTTGCTTCCAAAGACTCTAAAATGATTTAAAGTAGGCTTTTTGCCTCGGAGTAACTCATATGGAGTTTTACCTAAGATTGGTCTAATTAAGACTCGATTGAGTATGTATGTTGAGGTATCAACAGCATTACACCAAAATTTTTGAGGTATGGATTGTTCGTTAAGCATGGTTCTACTCATTTCTTGAAGGGTTCTATTCTTTCTTTCTACTAACCCATTCGATTGTGGAGTGTGTGGAGCCGAGAAGTTGTGAGTAATACCATTAGTGTCACAAAAAGCTTCGAATTGCACTTCATTATCGAATTCCCTACCATGATCCGTCCTAATAGACACTATGGGTTTTCCTAGTTGTCTTTGGATCTTTTTGCTTAATATTTCAAAATAGTTAAAGGTTTCCGTTTTGTTCTTTAAAAATTTTGTCCAAGTATACCTAGAGTAGTCATCCACTATTACCAAAGTATAGTAGTTGCCTCCATAACTTTGGATAGCGGATGGACCAAATAAATCCATATGTAGTAATTCTAGACACCTAGTTGTGGACACCATGTTTTTAGCTTTATGACTCGAGTGAGCTTGTTTTCCTATATTACAAGCATCACAAAAATGATGTTCATATTTTAACTTAGGTAGATCTCTTACTAGATCTTTGGATGATAGCGATTGAAGAAGTCGCATATTGGAATGACCCAATCTTCGATGCCATAAGGTCGAAGTGTCATCCATAGAGGTAAGACATAGTTTGTCTTTAGGTTCATTACCGATTTTAATGACATAGACTCCATGTTTCCTAATTCCTCTTCCTATGGTTATGCCATTTTTAAGTATCTTACTACCGGTTTCGGTAAAAAGTACATTGCACTTTTTATCACATATTTGTCCTATACTTAAGAGATTAAAGTTTAGGTTTTCTACGTGACACACATCGTTAATGGTTAGAGATTTGTTAGAAACTGTACCTTTACCGATGATTCTACTTTTGCTATTTCCAAACACCACATTACCTCCATTAACGGATTCATATGTGGAGAATAGATCCCTATTGCCGGTCATGTGCCTCGTGCACCCGCTATCCTTGACCCATTCATCGGGGTCTAGGTCGACCTTTAAGCACACCTAAAACAATAATAAACTCAAAAGTTTGGTCCCCCATTTATTCATGGGTCCATTAGTGTTAAACATTCCATTCATGTTAGACATGTATGGATAAGATGAGTATGCATTCCATGGAGCAAAGTTTTGAAAAGAGAAACCGTTTTGCATATTAGGGTTCCATCCCATTTGATGGTTACTTCTTGGATAAATGTTATTAGGTCTCCTAGATGCATTATGTTTTTGAAAAGATGGTGCTTTGTTTCTTGCAAAAGTAGGATTAATTTTTAAAGGTGGATGTCTAGTGGTGACATGAGTTGGTTTCTTCCTATTTACGATAACGAACTCGTTTCTAGATGATGAAGCTATGTTATTACCACTAGTTGTCACAGCAGATCCACGGATCCCAGTTTGTACACTAGCCGGTTCCCTTTTTAGGGGATCCGTGGGATCCGCCACAACAGTGGCTGGTTTTTCTAATTCTTTAACAAATTTTGTTTCTTTACTTTCACTAGTTGATGGATCAAGTTGTTGTATGCCTAGACCTTTTTGGTTGTTGCCGGTTTTAACACCATCGAGTATTGTATCTAAGGTGTTTGTACTCATTCTAGCAATTTTAGAATCTAAATGATCAACTAGTGTTTGAAGTTGAACACAAAGTTCACATTCACCACTTGCTATTTTACCTTTTTCCAAACGTTTTAGTTTTGCTTTTAATTCTATGACTTCTTTATCTAAACGTTGGTTTTGACTCTTTAAAAGCTTGTTTTTGTTAATTAGTTTTAAGCTAATATTGCATAGTTTATCATATTCATTATGCAATGAGTCGTCATCAAGTGATGAACTACTATAGTATTCGTGACATACCTCGTCATTTGCCATGAGACAAATTTCTTCGTCCTCCTCGTCGCTCATTCCCCACGTGCCGCTCACGAATGCCTTTTGATCATCCCGTTTGGGACACTTACTAATAAAGTGGTTTGGGTCCCCACATTTAAAGCAAGTACGATCATCTTTTGGTTTTTCGTCCTCTTTGTTTTTCCGAAAGCCTTTCTTATCGTCATACGGTTGTTTGACGTATCTACCCTTTCTTCTAAAGAACTTTTTAAAGTCCCTTACCGCCATAGCGTACTCTTCGTCGTCACTACTCGAAGATGAGCTCTCCTCATCGCTCAAAATCTTTTTGGCTTTAAGGGCAAGAGATTTGTGTTTCTCTTTCACCTTTGAGGCTTCGGAATCTTTAGCAAGGACAAGCTCGTAGACTTTTAGGTTGCCTATGAGTTCATCGAGGGTGAGGATTGTCAAATCTTTTGACTCTTCGATTGCCGTCACCTTGGATCTCCACTTCGATGGAAGTGCCCTTAGATATCTCCTAACATGGTTACGGCTAGAAAAGGATTCATCAAGTGCTTGTAAAGATGTAATAATAGTATTAAAGTTAGCAAATGAATGATCTATAGTTTCCTCATCCGATATTGAAAATTGTTCATATTGTTGAACAAATAGATCAATTTTATTATTTTTAACTTGTTGGTTGCCTTGATGAGTTACAACTAAAGAATTCCAAATTTCTTTAGAGGTTTTAAGCATAGAAATTCTTTCGAATTCCTTTTTCGGTAAAGCATTAAATAAAACCATTTTTGCTTCAATATTTTTAGAAAGCTTTTTCTTCATTTCATCATTTAGTTTATCATGAGGTATGTGAACTAAATTTCCTTTATCATCATTTGAGGTAGCCTCAAAATCACCTTCAACAATAATGTACCAAAGATCAATATCTTTAGACTTCACATATGTTTCGAATCTATTTTTCCAATATATAAAACCATTAGTTTCAAGTAGTGGTGGTCGTTGCATAGATTGCCCTTCCTTATAATTTTCAGAACCCATAGTGATCGAAAAGTTTTTAAAATACAATTTTATTTTAAAACTTTTATAAACTTAGTTCTTGATGCCAATTGTGGAAAACTAGAAGGGGGGGGGGGTTGAATAGTTTTGCCGATTTTAAGTTGATTTCAAAAATATTAGATTCGATATTATGTGAACTCGTATGGATGTTGAGAACGTATAGATCTAATGATAATGTAAGTAAATAAACGAAGATAAGGGATAGAAATGACACAACCGATTTATAGTGGTTCGGCTACAAGGACACCTTCCTTGCCCTACTCCACTCCCCGAGTCACCTACTCGAGAGTTCAAGCACTATGTCAACAAACTCCTTCACTTGGCGGACAAGCCTTCACAACGTTGCTTACACTTTATCCGGTACAAAGCTAGATACCGAGTCCGTAGCACGGTGGACCAAACCAACACAACTATTACACAACAAATATGTGAAATATCAAATACAAGATCTTCGCTACAGAAATCTTGCGGAGTGACAAATCAATCAAGGACCCCTTGCTTGGATGACTTGTAGAATGCTCGTGATCTCGCCTTAGAGAAGGACCTATATGAGAATCACAAATAGAAAGAAAAGAAGAACAACTCTCTAGATCAAGTGATCTATATGTTAGAACAGAATGAGAGTGTATGAGAGATTTAGTAAGAAGATGGGTGAGATCTAATGAAGAAATGGCTCTCTATTTATAGGCAAATTTCCTCACTGTTCACACGGATCCCACGGATCCCTTCCACTTGGGATCCGGCTAGCACAAAGCTAGGGATCCGTGGAACGCTCCTCTTTGCCCATGGGTTTTTTGGTTATGGGTCATGGGTTGGTCCATGGGTTATATCTAGATTCAATGTATCTAAGTATACATTGTATCAAGTCTCTTTGGGTATGGGTTAAGATCCATGGGTTGTGATTTTTACCCATCCTAATTAACTATTACAACAAATGCTTTTGTTACTACATTTTTGTATTTAAAAGATTATATGTAAATGCTTTACAAAAATAACATGTATCCTTATAATTATACTTAAGACAACATTATATATGTTATCAACAAAACACAAAGAGATCGCAAAATATTAATAAACGTTTTTACGGTTTATTTGTATTAACAAGGCTGATACCATGTAGAATTGGTAAAAATCAACCTCAATAATTTGATTGAGGGAGAGGAGGATCTTTATATAACTAAAGAATACAACAAACCCTCCTATGATTGAGGGATTGATTACAGAAAATAGGCAACAAATTAAATACAAATAAATGAGACATATTTACATAATCTTTTTATTTAATAACAAGCCACATCATTATGACGCTTATACTCGATTTTCCAAGCGTCATTTTCAGTTTGAGTAGCTTCAGGTCCGATTGGTTCAGCAGGACAAGGCGTGTACAAATAATTCAACCGGTCAGCAACTCTACTGACAATTCTCGAAGAGCGGTGCCAATCATTGAAATTCTTAGAGCCAGTCAACTTTTCTCGATCAAAAAAGTTTTTGAACGCAGAACTTAGTGCAGTGTTAGTGTTATCGTTGTTTTGAGCAATTTCTACAGAAAAAAGTTCAAGTATTAGTATTTTCGATAATACAACTTTCAAGAAAATAAAATATACCCAACGGTAATATAAACATATAACCATATAATTTTCTCGAAAACTAGTAACGAAAGCATATAATAAGGTAATCTGTCGAACATTAATTGGCAAACAATTTCCAACTCCTAGATCATTATGGGATTTATATTTTCCAACGCTATTGCAAATATAAACATGTTTCATCCAATCTTATGCCATGAGTTCAGTTCTCACTTCCTACTCAACTTAAGTGCTAACTTTAAAGAACTGCAAATATGTCCATGTAAGGTTTGACTTTACATAGAGATTTACCTCTCCATTACAATCTAGCCAAGTACTGTTGTAACACCCTAGGCAAATCCCACATCGGCTGTGGCCTGGAGAGATGCTGGGCTCATAAGATAACATTCGCCTTTCAATGACACAACGCGTTTTGTGGTCTACTGCGGGTGGAGTTCTTAGGAACTGACAGTTAAGCGTGCTCATGTGAGAGTAGTACTGGCTTGGGTGACCTGCCGGGAAGTCTTCACATGAGGCCACAAAAACAAATCCGTGAGCCTGTGGGCAAAGCGGACAATATTGTGGTAAAAAAGGCGGGGTTTTGTGGTCTACTGCGGGTGGAGTTCTTAGGAACTGGCAGTTAAGCGTGCTCATGTGAGAGTAGTACTGGCTTGGGTGACCTGCCGGGAAGTCTTCAAATGAGGCCACAAAAACAAAGCCGTGAGCCTACGGGCAAAGCGGATAATATTGTGGTCCGATAAGGCGGGGTGTTACAAGTGGTATCAGAGCCACTCCTGAGCCGTTCGGGATGGTGGGGCAAACCTCATCGAGGACGATGAGTCCCTAAGGGGGGGGGGGTGATTGTAACACCCTAGGCAAATCCCACATCGGCTGTGGCCTGGAGAGATGCTGGGCTCATAAGATAACATTCGCCTTTCAATGACACAACGCGTTTTGTGGTCTACTGCGGGTGGAGTTCTTAGGAACTGGCAGTTAAGCGTGCTCATGTGAGAGTAGTACTGGCTTGGGTGACATGCCGGAAAGTCTTCAAATGAGGCCACAAAAACAAAGCCGTGAGCCTACGGGCAAAGCGGATAATATTGTGGTCCGATAAGGCGGGGTGTTACAACTGTCATGACGTAAATTGCAACTTCAAGTGTCCCTTTAATTAGATGGCATATAATTTAATTTAAAAGGGTACTAGTTTTGATTTTATGTGGTCAAATCAATATGTACAAAGATGTCATGCATTCATCTTGTAGCATAAATTTTAATAAAAAACTTTTTATTACCAATTCATAAAGATCAAATTCTCAAAGTTTTGATTGAGGTATTTGGTTCACCAATCAAGGAATTTAGCGTTAATTATCGTCCATTATGCCGTACTTTTGCATAAGTGTAAACACTTAGTGTTTCGGGTAATTACCACTAAGGTGGCGCATGGAATTAAAACTAATTCGCCCTTAAGATGATTTTGTACGCATAGCCTACTTGGTAACTCCAATTTGACTCGCAAGCAAGCGGAGAGTTTGGTCAGCGCTGAAGCAATAACCTCCCTCTTTAGGGTCACAATTTAATGCGCTCCCCTCCTAGTACTTCCCACACAGTCCGTCAAATTGGGTGAGCCGTTCTCACTTTTTGTACCAAAATCATCAATCAATTAAACTATTGAAAACTTAACTCTTCAAAAACAAATCAAATTTCAACATTGTTTAGTCCGTATTATTTTTCTATTCAAAATTACCCTTTGCTTAAAACTGTCTAACATAATAAACAAACAAGTAACAAATAAAAAATAAACAACTTAAAAAAACAATGCGCACATAATAAACAATTTAATACGTGTAAACAAGTAGCCACATGCAACTTATTCGATAAAACCCTATTAATAATCAATGTCTACGTTAAATTAATGTATATATTAATTATGGCTTTCACTCTCCCAATTGAAAGTGAGCCACATACATCGATGAATCGATTGCGTAAACCCATAATATATAATATACCATATTGCACATAATTGATTCATTAATATATATAATTGGAGTCTTCCCCAATTCAAGATTTATCGTAAATAAACATGTGATAAATATATCTCTTAACAATTAAATAAATATTCAAGCAACTATCCATGACAAACATGCATGTATCATCATGGATAAATCATAACAATTATTCATATAGTCACAAGATCGCATATTAATAATCCCATGTCACATAACAATTATTTATGAATTAATCACGTAACATATATATGAATTCTAGGTTTCGATAAGGTTAGCAAACAATTTTCAAACCCTAAAAAATTTTTGTATGTGTCGACTAAAAAAAATAAAGGGGTACGCCCCATTAAAAAATAAATCGACCCAAAAAAAAAATAAAACATAAACCCTAGATTAACCATATCAAACAACATACAATTATTTGTTTTATTACGCGTTTATGTAATTAATTACTCATTAAAACCAATGACTCGTGATGCCACTGTTGGAATTATCTAACATGACAATCAATAAATAATCACAAAACATCAAAGTATACATGTGGAAGCGTATAGGATTTAATAACGAATAATTAATTAACATAAGAAGAATATGCGTACCTTACTTGATTCTAGCCGAACAAGAATCAAATCCACAAACTAGCAATTGGAAGAACCCTAATTTGATTTAATTAGGATTATGTGAATTACCCCTTACCGTTTTGTAATTCAATCCAAGAATACTAACAATAGTACCACTTTCTTGTACACACGTACTAAACCGAATTAAAGTAATGCTAGTTTTATTAAACCAAATAACTTGAGTTGGAAAAAGAGTGGTGATCGATCCCCTATGGAGGTGGTCGACCGGTTTTGAGAGCAAAAACACACACAAACAATTTAGGTTTTTGCTTATGAGTACAAGAGATGCAAAACACAAGACCCCTAGCCTTGTATATATACTAAACTAAACTAAACTTGGTGAACAAGTTTGAGTTTAAGTTGGATTGGGTTTGGGTCCTCCCTTTGGCCGATCGGTTTAGGCATCCCAAAGGGATTCCGGAACCTTCCCAACTTTTGCAATCTAGTCATTTTCCAAATACATTTAACGCCCGTTAGTCCATTACACTAATTACTTAACGTCCGTTATGTTATTTCGTTTAATTAATAAATAAATACAACGTTTATATTTAATTATTAACTTTAATTCTCATACGTAAAGTGTGCAATCCCGTGGTCTTGAGTTCAATCCTAACTCACGTCTACTAATTTATATCCATAAAACTAACACCTTGAATCATGATAATATTTACAAAAAGAATGAAGAGTAGATTGTGGATGACATAACATGATTTAGATACATAAGTATATGTTGCCCATACTTGAAAATGATTTACAGCTTTATAATTATAAACATATATATCATTCTTTATATCTATAATAATCTTTCTACAGTTTTGATATACTCCTGTGCATCAGTTTCGTATTTCTTTCATGTTCTCTTCCCAAACAAATCATTTATAATGTATGTTTATTAATTTGGTTTGTATTAGATGAATGAGGGCCCGTTTGGTTAGCACATATGGGAATGAGACAATGACTTTCAAAGTCATAGGCGGTGTTTGTTTTGTTTTGTTTTGTGGGCCCGGTAATGAAATAGGTATATCATAGTCATAGATTCATTACACACCAATTTGGTGTCTATGAAATCCATTCCCGTGGGCTCCTCTTTTTTCCACTACAAAATTCAAATATCTATACACTTTTTCATACCATATTTTATCAACCAAACATAAACAATCGTAATGATACACTTTTTCATACCCATTATCATTACACCTCATTCCAAATCCGATAGCCATTGTCATTCCTAGCAACAAACCAAACGGGCCCTCAATGTCTCTGATGATATGATCTGTAAAGTGTAATGAGGTGGATTGCTAAAACAGGAACTGTAGCTACCATTCAATGTTGTCTTATTTCAATAGTCATATGGGAAGCTTATAATAGGTTAACTAAACATTTAATAATGTTTTAATAAGTTTTATTTGTTATAAAAGTTTATAAAAATCTTTATAAACTCAAGCTCATGGAGACGAGTTTTTAAAAATCAATATAGCTTGTAATTAGTCAAACTAGTAAGTTATACCCATCAAAATAGTACAACTAATAGGGCAGAAGTTTGAAATCTGCGTGATTTAATTTTATGTCTTATTATATCCTTTTATAATAATAAATATTAGTTACAACTAGTTCGTCAAACAACTATATAAATTATAAACTACATATTTCAACTTATAATATAAGATTCATTTCCGGCTCTAGCTCCAACTAATTTTGCCAAACACATACAATATATGTAAATTATTAAATCGTTCCTCAAATAAAAAGCTAAACTATCGTTTAGTAAAGACAAAAAATTAAAAAGTCGTTTAGGTTAACTCAAATGTTGTTGCAATATATTATTACGAAAAACTAGTATGATTGAATAGGTCGAACGTCAACTACTCAACCAATGTGTAACGGGAACGTTTTACCACTCCAAAAATGTCATAATCTGTATTATTGATCTATATATATCAAATGCTTTCTGTCATCTCACCATTGTTTATTTAAAAACCTGTTTGTCCATAATCAACGTCAATGAGGTTTGCCACAACCCAATTTGAAATGTTAACAGATAAAATGTACCGATATAAATCGTCAAATGGTTAGTGTTTTCTTATACAAAATCTTAGTAACTTTCTTGACCAGATATGCGCGTTTAAGTAAAATAACATTTGGGCATGAATGCATGATGAAACCCGTTTCTAATAAGTAGAACGTGTAACTTTCAGTTTTACTTTTTCCGATATAATAACTTTATGGATCAAGACAATTTTAAGTTTTAATAATTATAAGTAATATTAAACTAACTCATAAAAATTGTAGATTATCTTCGTGATATTGCGACAATACAGCTTGTAATATTATAGATGTATGAGTTTAAACTAGCCGGGTACCCGCGCACAGCGGCGGCGATAAGTATATAGTTATATGTGTTTGCTTACCCGTTTAGTGAATTCGTTTCACAACACTTCGAATGTATATGTGTTAGTTGTAAGTGTTTGTTTGGGTTACCCGTAACTTTCCCGCGACATCATTATTCCCGCATATAGAAATACCCTCGCAATCTCTTACGCGTCAAACACTACCCCAAAAGTATATGATTTTGACGAATCAAGATTATATTGATTGAAATAAATGAAATAATGGTTAAAGTTGTAAAAATTTGAATTAAAATAAAATAAACCCATTAAAAATATAAAAACTAAAAACTCATAAAAATATATCAAAATGGATGTTGAATTAAAGAGAATAAAATTTTAGAAAATATGGTGAAATTAGATTATAAAAAAAATAAGTAGATAAAAAGATATTTTAATTTAAAAATAAAGATGAATTTTTAGTTGAGAAATGACACATGTCATTTTATAATTGGAGCTATTTATCTTAATTTTTAGTGGTTATGAGTTAGGTTTGGAGTTTGTTAGAAGTTAAGCTTGGAGTTTGTTAAGAAGTGACACATGTCATCTCATGATTGGAGCTCCTTATCTTAATTTTTGGTTAGAAAAACTCTTTCCATAATAAGCAAGTAAAAAAGTCTGAATTTTTAAGCCTTCTAATTTTAGAAGGCCTAAATGCATTATAAAGTAGTATAGATTGGTTGAGAGTGGCTAATAGTCCTAAGTGGGTATGAGACAATGTTAATTTATTATAGACTAAAATACACCGTTGGTCTCTAAACTTGGCTGGAAGGATCGCGATGGGACGAACCTCGCCCTTTTCATCACCACAGGTCCAAACCTTTGCCATTAAATGCCAGATTCGTCCCTTGACCAATAACGCCTATGTCAACGTCTCTTTTCTATTAGTTATTGGAGGGTATTACAGTCCTTTCACATTTATAACTCAACCTAGTTAATTCTGAGAAACGGTTTACCGTATACCATCTTGATCGTTTCCCTCCTTCTTCACACAACCCTCACACACACTTTAACAATGGCAGACAAGGAGCTTACTTGTAGAGATGTAACTGATGAGATGGTAAAATATGTGAAGGCAAAATATGGGGATACTTGGTTAAAAGAAGATGAAATGTCTGATGAAATGTTTGATGATTTATGCAGATTTGCGAAAGAAGCTCAAGTGATGAAAGGTTAGTCGGGTTTTTTTTGTATTTGTGTTATTGCCATTTTAAGGGAGGAGCATAAATAACTCCAATTTATTTGACAGAAATCCGAGCGGTGTCAGAATCTGTCAAAAAGAGGGATTATAGCAAGCTAAAGGTATCTGACGATATGGTTGACTATGCCATGGCTACTTATGGGAATAAGTGGGATATAGGAGATGACATTGCTGATGTGATACTTGAAGATTTGTGGGAAAAATATGGGAATAAGGAGTCTGAGAAAGGTTAGACTTTAGAGTGAATGTTTACAAGCTAAGAAAGTTGTAATGGGTCAACTCTGATTATTTCTGTTTTGTCTATCTTTTCAGATACTAACATGAAAGGAAATGAAGTTGATGTCATCATTATTTCAGACACATCTGATGATAAGTGTGGGAACATGTCTTCTAAGACAACTAATTCGAAAGGTTCCACTTGCCAAGCTTCCAAGGCGTCCAAGGCTTCCGCTCCCAAAGTTGTACTTGGTCTTGTAGCGGCTGTGGGATGCTCCGGCACAAATAGGAATGAGTGGTATGTGCCTCCCCCTAAGGACCTCAAGTCTACCCCCATGAATAAAAAGCCTCCCATCAAGAAGATCACCTATTATTTTTAGTTGTTGATGTAATGAAGATGTATATTTTTTGGCTGATGATGGTAACTGAAAACAATACTTGTTAACATGTATATTTTGCTTCATATGGTGTAATTAGGTGGTGGTGTAGGTATAATTTGGAAATGTTGTTTTCATTTTGTGGTTTGCACTTGCATATCCAGTTTAGGTGGGTGCTTGGGAAAACCCATTTTGACTTATAAGGTCAACATAAACCAAAATATTAGAGGAACCACACCAAATTGTTAGTATTTAAAATCTCTTTTGTTTGACTTATAAAGTCAACAGATTCAAATTGTAACCAAAATTCAATTATTATAACAAAAGAAGCACACAAACATATCAGTTAAGCTACATTTAGACTGAAAGACAACATAGCATTTCTTGCTAGGAATTCACTGCTTTAAATGACTAGTAGGTGATCCATTTGGTCTTTCAGTTGCAGTTGGTTCAAGTGGTGTTTGTCTTGGGCGTTCTCCATTTGGTCTTTCAATTGCAGGTGCTTCACGTGGTGTTTGGCTTGGGCGCTCTCCACTTGTTATTTCAGTTGTAGGTGGTTCACTGTCTTCTTCATCATTGCCCAAGGATGCACCAACAATAGTAGGTGCACAAATATGTAGACCCATCACATATCCACCAGTATCTCCTGTGGTTGTGTTTTCCCTGGTAACACCATCGCTACCAGTATAGGATGTGTTTCCCCTTATCTCAAGGCACACTGGACAAACATACCACATGAAAGTTCTATAAGGTGGACGCCTAGCAAAAAAGGTAAATCCAGCCCTGTCTTCCCTTTGAACCCAACAATCAATGCATACCATTTGACAACCATTTTCTACATCCATGGTGATAATATGTTGGTATGATAAACAATTGCTGACTTAAGATGTATTATATAAGTAGAAGGGAGTTGTGTTTGTTGAACAAGTACATAAGGAGTAAAGACAACATAAATTCTTACAAGCTAGTCAACTTATAAAGTCAACAAAAAAAACAAAAACATGTTCAAACATAATATTGTCGATATTACAAATGGCTAGAAGAGTAGAAGCCTACAACCTTCGAAAACTGCTGGAATTTGTGCCTTTCAGAGCGCGAATTTTATCCAGCACATATGGATGTCTTGGATATAACTCTTCCACAGACACTCCATAGTAAGCTGCCTCATACTCTGCATCTTCAAGTCAATTTTTCCTCTCCCATTCCTCTTCAATTCTTTTGTACATTCTCTCCTCTTCCAAAAACTGCTGGAATGCTTCTTCATCCAACCTGGACTGCTCTTCATCTTCCTCCAAATTTGTGTGTTCTTCTTCTTGCTCATAAAGAGCATCATAAAACTCTTGTTCCATAGTCTTCCTTATATCGTCTTCATCCATCCACTACAAAAGTAATACATTTGCACATCAACTAGAATGTAAACACACTAGAACAATCGTTATGCAAATGACAATTAAATGAATACCTGTTGCCTTCTGCCATCACAATGCCTTTTTCTACCTCGAACCTTACTTTCCTTTGTTGGTTTTGGTACCTGGTCCTTGTGACAGCTACACTTATTATGTCCAACAGTTTGACAATTGGAGCATTTAATCCCTTTACGACCTCTAGATTTACCCATTTTGACTCAATTTCTCTGAAAGGGTTGGGTTTATGTATTTGAATTCAAATTTGTGGTAAAATGTGAGAATAAAGTGCTTGCTATAAGTTAATGCAAGACATGATAGGGGACTAAAACCTGTGTCCCCTACACTCTAAATCTGTTTGACCAAGGACCATAGTTCTACCAACACCCAATACAATCAAAACCGATATAACAACTCTCTTAGATGAATACAACAATTAACAAATTAAAACACTAGAACATAACATATAGATTCATTAACTTCATATTAAACCATAAATATTCAGTACATATTTTTCCAAAAAAAAAAGGGAAAACATAACCATAGCATTTCCTTCTCAACAATTCCTAAGATCATCAAGGAAGTTGTTCCTGTCACACACCTGTGAGTGTGTTAGACAGATCATCCTCCTTATCTCCAACGCCTTCAAGACATTAGCCTTTTGCCTGTTGCGAAGATCCTCGATAACCTTGTAGTTCATCACCGTAGTTCGAAAGCCTTCGATCTCAGAGATGTATTCTTGGGTTTCCTTCATACCCCGAATCAAGTCAGTCAAAGTGTTTTGGAGTCCTTTAGCAATTTTCATGTCCTTATCGTTTTCTCTCTGATAAAAGAGAGAAATCGAGTCAAACATGTAGTCAGAGTTCGAAGCTTTACCGAGTTCTTCAAGTAGTGGGAAGTCAGCCATTGGGAGGTTGTTGAGATTTTCTTAGGATATGTTTCTTGTGATTGTTGGTATGCAATTGGTATAGTGTATTAACCAATAAATACCAAAAACAACTGGACGTTCCAAATTCAGGGACTAATTGTGAAGTTAGTAAACAGAGAAAAAGTCAAGTTTGTGTGAGAAAAAAGACGCGGGAATTTTAAGTGCAAAAAACGGCTAACTGGCCAAATTGAGGGACCAAGTGTGAAATTTTAAACCTACTACCCTGCAACTTGGCCTTTTGCCTTCCTTGATACGCTTATACACAATTAATGTGTTGGGAATCACCAAAAGAACCCAACTAACAAGATCCGAAACCATAAACACTATCATAATAACCTGACCCAATTAACAAAACCAAATCAAAACGAAACCTAACATACATCCACACTCACGTACTGAAACACACATCTAGTCAAACCCATTCTTAAAAAAACTAAAAAGTAAGAATGAAGGACAGAAGCATATTCGTCTCCACTTTTAAGGATGTGAAGGAAGAAGAAGAAGGTGAGGTCCTGTTCAGAATCCACTATAATGGGGTTTTTGATTATAGCCCACTCAGGTATGAACGAGGTTCATTAATCAGTCTGTGTGCCTTTACCAGTGATAGGGATATATTTAGTTCAAGCCTTGATAATGTGTTATCAGAGATTAATGAACAAAAAGGGGCGTTGTTTTTCTGTGATCCTAAACAATCCTTAGAAAATGGTTTGCATTTGATTCATACTGATGTTGATGTTCATACTTTGTTTGGAATGGCTGAAACAAATGAGTCAGTTGATATCTTCGTAGCCCACAAGCCCCAAAAGTTAGCACAATTTTACTTAAAAAACACCAGTTTTGAAGTTGTGGGTTGGGTAGAGCAGGATGCTAACTTCAGGATGCTTAGTCAAACACCTTTTAGGACTAGAAGTCAATGGCAGGGGATAGATAAGAAAAAAATGCAGGGGAGTGGAACCAGGACACAAAGAGTGAAAGGTGGTGTAGTAATCAAGGACGAAGAAGGGGTTGTAGCTAAAAAAAGGGACAAAATTAAAGGAAAAGGAAAAGGAAAGATGGTTGATGAAGAGGAGGTTTTGCCCAGAAAAAAAGGGAGAGAAGTTGTTCAAGAATTTAAGAGAGGTTTAGATGGGAAGGGGAAGGCCAAAATGGTTGAGTTTGCAGGGTTTGATGTTGAGAACTTGCCTGATTTTGACTTGGAGGGGAAGGCTAAAAGGGTTGGGGGTGCTGCTGCAGATGTTTCAAGCGCTGTTAAGACACCCTTTCGGAGCAAAGAAAATATTACAAACTGCGTCCTAGCACTGTTCGCCCAAAGGTGACCCTAGGTGATGTTTCAGTGATGAATACCATGTCATGTGTTAAATTCCATTAAGTTGTAACACTACAGTTCATAACTTATACGTTTGTAATTTGTATACTTGTTTTTGCAGACAAGGTGGCAGCAGCATCATCAATTTAGGGCTAAAAGTTTTGTCGGTTCAACAGTTTCTGGATATCAATCTCAGCTGTGTAGATCATTTGAAGATTCAGCAGTTGAACGTTTTGAAGTTGGGCCCAAATTCATCTTTTATATTTTGTAACGAATCAGTAAATTAACATGTATCAGACAATGTCTCCGTAGTATCAGTTATGTTCTAGTTTATCAAACACTGTATATAGTTGACTGTTATAAGTCAACTAGCTAAGTAGTTGATAATGTATAAATTTGTTTGTTAATCCTGGGTAAATTTCTGTGACCTATTACTTTCTTTACCAGTTGACTTTTATGAAGTCATACTTAAGTGGTGAGGACTCAGGTACACTGATATTATTTGTTCAAACAATATCCCTTTTTTGTTTTGGTGGAATAGTTCTTGAGTTAGAATTAACTAGGTTGAGTTATAAATGTGAAAGGACTGTAATAACCTCCAATAACTAACAGAAAAGAGACGTTGACATAGGCGTTATTGGTCAAGGGACGAATCTGGCATTTAATGGCCAAGGTTTGGACCTGTGGCGATGAAAAGGGCGAGGTTCGTCCCATCGCGATCCTTCCAGCCAAGTTTAGGGACCAACGGTGTATTTTAGTCTTTATTATATTTATATGATATAAAAATGAACATTGATTGGCATGCCTAACTAGTATACCTAATTATATGACTAAACTTATGTGTCATCATCGTGTTGTACCAGCAGAGGGACCGCTTCTTCACAAACCAATAAATTATTGGCACATCTATTTAGGCACATAATTAGTCACACTTTTAGGTCTCCCAATCATTTTTCTATAAAAATATACACATACTAATCACTAAATATAATATTTTATTTTAGATTTTTTGCACCATTCGGTTTTTAAAGTAAATTCACATCATGATAAGAAAAGTTAGTTCTACCAATATACACCTTTTAAAGTTTATCATGTATTGAACTTGTTGGTATTACTCACAATCATGTTTATTATACTTTTTTTCAAATAGGTGTGGGATATAAGTAACAGTGCTTATAAATGCAAATAAAATTTAAATGTTAAATAAAATATGTCGAGTTAATTATGAAAAGAGGTATTCACTTGTTGGACAATTACGACAACAACCCGAAAACCTGAAGTACGATACGCGAAATCACTAGATCGTAGGTCGTTTGTCGCACAAGTAGCAACCTTCAACTTAACGTATTGAAGATCACGAGATAAACAAGAAAACAACACACACGTTTACGATTACACGCACACGTTATAGCCTCAAACACCCCTTTATTAGAACTAATAAAGCATACAGTTCAAGTAAATCAAATATATGTATATGAAAGAAGATAAAATCAGGTGGAGTTAAATATGAAAAGAGATATTTAATTAATTTATTTGTGTATTTTGCATAAAATAATATATAGAAAATTAGAAAGGGCGGTTGAATAGTTTTACCGATTAAAACTTCGTTTTAAAGTATTAAGATCGACTTATGTCAATCTATTTGGTATGTGTGTTGGATATTGATAGAAGAGTATATAAGTAAGCAATGCAAAAGATAAAGAGTAAAGAACACAAAACCAAGACACGAGTATTTATAGTGGTTCGGCTACAAGGACACCTTCTTTGCCCTACTCCTCTCACCGAGTACCCCACTCGAGAATTTGTAAGCACTACACAACACAAGCTCCTTAATGTGGCAGGGAAGCCTTCACAACGTCGCCTACTCTTTATCCGGTACAAGGCTAGACACCGAGTTCTTCCATGAGGTAGAACCAAACCTATCACAACGTCGCCTACACTTTATCCGGTACAAGGCTAGATACCGAGTTCCATTACAAAGGAGGAACTACTACCCAACACTACAGCACAACACAACTACCCCAAAGAAGACACACTTCATGTTACAACACTAGAAGGATATTAACATCCTTTAACCCAAACTACATAACTTGTACATCGATGCACCATATCGAATGTACACCTTTGGCACCATTCACTAATGCTTTCAACACGACCCTTCAAAACCTTTCACTAATGCCTTCAACATGACACTTCTATGGAGGGAGGAAAGAACTATCAACAAGATGCACTTCAGTGGTCTTGATGATGATGAAGCTTAGCAACTCATGACTTGAGCTTGCACGTCTTCAAGAGGTGGTGATCTTGCCTTTAAGAGGAACCTAGAGAATCACACAAACATAAAACTACATAAAGTGATCCTTTGGATCTGTGGTTAGTGAGGTTAGAATATTGAGAGAAAGTATATCTAAGAGTGGTAATGAGCAACAGAGAAATGGCTCACAATTTATAGACAAAACATGTCTACGGTCCCACGGTTCCCGCGGATCCCTCACCAGAGGGATCCGGCTAGTGCAAATCCTGGGATCTTGGGTCAGTTTAGTCCGGATTTTGGGTTACAAACCGGATTATGGGTTATGGGTTATGGGTATTGGATTATGAATACCCAACAAGATACAATGTACCTAGTATGGATCTTGGGTCATAGGTCATGGATTTTGGGTCATGGATCATGGATAATACCCAACATGACTTCATGCATGATGTCATGCAATGGGTCATGGGTTATGGATCATGCTTTATGGGTATGGGTTATATACTTTGGTTTTTACCCAACAACATTCATTGTACCTAGTCAATGGATCATAGGTCATGGGTTATGGACTTTTTGTTTTTACCCATTACTTACCATTATAACATATACAATGTACATATACATTTCTATAAAATGTAAACACTAATTGCTTGTTGCACATATATATTTCTATAAGATGTAAACAATATTTCTTATTAGTGTTTATATAAAAATGTCTTTAGTTATATATAACTTATTTACTAAACATGTTTTGATGGTTTTAATATGTTTAGTAAACGTGTGTTAGTAAACTATTGACTCAAACCTTTTACCTCAAACCTTTTACGTATTTTATTTATTTCGTTAAAATGATTTTACGTTTGTTATCGACAAAATATTAGAAGATCGTAAAATATAAATAAATATTTTTATGGTTTATTTGTATTAACATAATATATAAATTCAAAATAAATAATAAATGGGGTATTAAAATGTTGTTAGTAAAAGCATATATGACACATCAACACTTATCTTGTTTAAAAATGCATTAATGAATGTCTTACAAAATTTTAAGAGATAATGTTATTCATGCATTATATATAGTATAGATAGATGTAATATGTACTATATCATAAATTATAACTTTATAGTTTACACAATAACATCTTTTTCCTTTAATAAATTTGTCTGAAAATTTCAAAAGATTATCTTGGTTGGTTCTCAATGGCACTCTTATGATTAAATCATACTTTTCGAATTTTGTAACTTGTTCTGACATTTTGTAAGACAAAAATACACCGTTGGTCCCTAAACTTGCCAAAAATCATCGCTTGGGCCCAAAACTTACAAAAATCGTCGCCGTGAGTCCAAACCTTGGGTTTTTCAGGCCGATTGCATCCTTTAACGCGTAATGCTCAGGTCAATGTATTATTGGTGAGGGAAAAATCTTCTTTCACTATAGCTTCCTATTTCAAGCCATTATACAGTGTTTCAGTTCCCTGTATTACTTTGTATCACACTTGTATCATCACTTATCATCCCTAAACTTTCCCCCAAAACCTTTCTTCTACAAATCATTAAACCTTTCAACATGGTACGTTGCTGGTGTGGTAAGCAAGCTATAATTCGCACTTCGTGGACCTCGGCCAACCCAGGGCGTCGATTCTTTGGTTGTCCTGATGAAGTAAGTGCGTCTTAAGATTTATTGTATTAGTTTGTTTTCTCAAGTAGAAAAGTACATTGCAACAATGGTGGTTGTTTGATGACTTTTCATATTCATGATTAGGGGTCTTCTTGTCGGTGGATAAGATGGTATGATCCGGAAATGTGTGCTCGTTCAAGAATGATCATACCAGGCCTTTTGAGAGGGAGAAATGAGCTCGAGGCAAGATTAGAAGTTACTCAAGGTGATGTGTGGAAGTGAAAAATTTACATGGTGCTTAGTTGGATATTGTTCTTGATTGTTTATGCACTTGCTTAACTTTTTAGCTTTAATGTATGATGGCCGTATTTTGTGTTATGTGGAAATGTAATTACTTGTTAGGCCATCATGGTAGCATAACAACCTTGGCCAAACTGTTATGTAGTATGTTCTAACTTTAGATTGTCTTAATGGAATGTTTCCTGTTTCCCCATATTGAAAATGTAGTAACTTTGTCTCCCAGATGGTTATGAACTTTTGTTCTTTTGCTGAATTTACCTTATGTTTATGCATATGGTTATGCATTTCATTATATTTGACTTTTAATTGTCAACATTGTTATGAAGTATTGAATTTGGTTAGTTTGGGCTTTATTACCTTATGTTTATGCATATGGTTATCAATTTAGATAGGTTTGACTTTTAATTGTCAACATTGTTATGAAGTATTGACTTTGGTTAGTTTGGGCTTTATTACCTTATGTTTTTGCAGATGGTTATCAATTTGGTTAGGTTTGACTTTTAACTGTCAACATTGTTATGAAGTATTGACTTTTGTTAGTTTTGGCTTTATTTACATGCTTACTAAAGAAGACACAGATTCTTCTACATTACCTCAGACAAAGTTGGCAGTTGAAGGTGATGCAGTCATAGACTTTGCTATAAGAGACAGTCCACACAAGATGCAAATTACTTCGACATCTTTTTCCATTATTACCTCGTACTTGAGGTTGCCAATAAGTTCCTATAGTGATAGTGACATCAAGTTGTTTGATTCTTCTATTGCGGTAACCTTTGGTCTCCACTTCGAATGAAGAGCCCTGAGAAATTTTCTCACTTAGTTTTTGCTAGAAAAACTTTGATCAAGTGATTTTAAACTAGTAATAATAGTGTTAAACCTAGCAAAACCACTATCAATAGATTCATCTTCAAGAATAGTAAATTGTACATAATGTTGGACAAGAAGATTAAATTTATTATCCTTGACTTTGGCTATAAACTTGATGAATGACTAATAAAGAGTTCCAAATTTCTTTGGCCGTTTTGAACATAAAAATTCTTTCGTGCTATTTTTTAGTTAAAGCATTATAAAGAATAGTTTTTGCATCATTATTTTTAGCAAGCTTTTTCTTTATATCACTGGTATAAGGATCATAAGACACGACTTCAAATCTTTGTGTTGTTTCATTTAAAAGTACCATTTGAAAATCACCCTCAACGAGAAATGCCAAAGATCAAGGTCTTTTGATTTTACATAAGCTTCAAATCTATTTTTCCAATAACTAAAATCGTCACTTTCAAAAAGTGGTGGTCTTTGTATAGAATGCCCTTCTTTATAGTTTTCAAAGTCCAGAGATAAATTCAAGTTTTACCGTTTTAAAATTGTTGATTCGAAAACCTATCGTGAAATCAATCAAAAAATTGTTGTACCAAAGCAATAGATAAATACAAGTAATGTACTGAATAAATGAATATAATACGGATAGTAATAAGCAATCAAACTCCACACAATAATTAAATAAATGCAAGATAATAAAGAGATAAGGATATATCAAACCATAACACAAGTATTTATAGTGGTTCGGTAATGAAGACACATTCTTCGCCCAACTCCACTCCTCGAGTCACTACTCGAGAGTATCCTTTCACTATGACAACAGGCTCCCCTCAATGTGGAGAAAATCGTACAAAGTCACTTACAATATTTTCTGATACTAAGCAAAATATCGAGTTCTCGTCGAGGTAGAACCAACCTTTATCTCTAACGTATTTGGAGGACTAAAATACTAACCGATCTCTCTAGTTTTGTGTATAGTGTTTGGTTATAAACTTTGGAATACAACACAACAATTTTATTGTAAATACAAAAATCTACAACAGTGAAAACTATATTCGTCCTCTTGTTCTTCTCTTGCAATAAATATTGTGGAAGTAAATGTATTACTTTGATGGATCACTACAAATAATTATTAGAACTTGAAACAATGATCAAAGAGTGTATAGAAGTGTGTGTAATAATGATTGAAAAAAGATTGCAAAAGGTGAGTTTCTAAGTAGCAAAAAGGTTGTTATTTATAGCCAAAAATACTAACAGCAGTACACGGCTCCACGACTCCTTATCATAGGGAGTCGTGGATCCGTTCCTCCATGGCAGCTAATTTGCTTGTTTCTTGGCCAAGGAAAGCTATATTAGGTTTATAATTAAGCTAATTAAAGAAATATCTTATTGTACTAGCTTAAAGTAATTAGGATTATTGCCAAAACAAATTTGTAATTAGCTAATAAGAGAAAGATTGTGTTTGATCCTTCAAAAACATATTTGATGCTTTCCTTAAGAATTTGAATTCATTATTATATTCATTTAAAAATATGTAGGAACCCGTGAGATTTTTGACCTGTTGGATATTTTCTCAAAGTGAAAGATTTGGCTAGGTTACTAATAAATCATATTTTATTTATTAAAGTAATGTAGTAATGAACATAAACTTAAAAATGTAAGTTTGGAAAATCTTAAATGTTATGCATTTGTAAAAACATTTTCTTTGATTATTATGCAAGTTGTAATTAATAATATTCATACTTTGAGTGATATTTGACGTAAAATTAATAGTCTAAAACTTTTTACGTAAACTTGCATTTGAGACGTTTTATGCTTTGTCATCGTTGAAATGTAAAAAAATCGATAATTATAAATAACGTTTTTTGGAAGATTATTTGTATTAACAAATATGTTAAAACAACGTGTAAGCTTTTTATGTACATTGTTTTAAACAACATCAATGTCATGTTAACTGTTCAAATAGCTTTAGTTATTGATTGCCAACACTTGAAAGAAAACAGCAATAACCATTAGTTATGAACCCTTGAATAATTATATGTAAAGTCAAACTCAATATCCTCTACAAACAAGGTCAAGTTTGAACCATGTCATTTCGACTATCATGAGTTCGAATCAAATGAGAAAAATAATTAAAATGAAAATGATGAAAAATAATGAAAATCACATATTTCACATACACCTACAAAAATGGATGCATCTCGATTCAAATTTTCCACTTCATTTAAAAATATGTAGGAAGAATTACTTCTCACCATTTTCATTTTAATTATTCTTCTCGGCAGATCCACTGTTGGAGTTTAAGAATCATAACAATTATATAATAAACATATAAACATCAAAAGCATGCAGCGGAAGTCAAGAAACAAATACTTGTAATTAATTAACCAAATATAAAATGTATGCGTACCTTATGAAATCTCCAAGCAATCATCAACAATAACCCTAATTAGGGTTTATATGGTTTAACGAATTGACCCTTACCGTTTTTCAATTCAAACCAATAGATGCAAAGAATAGTGTGTTTGCACCACGTTCATGTACATACGTACTAATACCTATTTAATGTGAATGCTAGTTCAAATACACAAAACAAAAACCAAATAAGATTTGTTTTTGCAAAACAAAAGTCGAACACCCTAAGGGTTTAGGGCTTCGACTGATTGGATTAAAAGAGAGGAGAAAACAAGTTTTAGGGTATCGTGTGTGTACAAAAGTTACAAAACAATGAACCCTAAGCTTGTATTCATACTAAGGAAACTTAGTGTCCAAGTTAGGTTAGGAATACCACCTCATCTCATTCGGCCGATTATAAGGATCCTAAGGGATTCTAGATCCTTCTTGGCTTGTATCCATATATTCATCTCTCTTTTTAACTTAATGACCGTTAGTCAATTCTCGTTAAGTGTTTATTCGTGAAATTAATAAGTAAACATAATTTTTTATATTAATTATTAAAACATTGAATCTTATACGTAAAGTGTACAATTCCGAAGTCTCGTGTTCGAATCCGGTCCTACACATATTAATTTATAGCCATAAAACTTACAGATCTTATGTATGAAAGGTTTAATGGATAATTTTAATGTACGTATGACCAGATTCGTACACGAGGCTTCAGGATTGCACACATCACGTATGAGAATCAATGTTCTAATTAATTAATATATAAATGTTATATTTAATTATTAATCACAAATAAATACTTAACGGGAGTTATTATTTAACGGTGTTTGGTTAACGGTCGTTAAATGATAAGTTAGAGGACTAAATATGAAGTTAGTGATCGAGAAGAATCTAGAACCCCTCTAGGATCCTAGAACCGGTCGAACCATCAAGGGAAGGGTATTCCTACCCTAACTTGGTCACCAAGTTTGAATAAGTATAAATATAAACCCATTGTATTCATTCTAATTAATCTTGGATCACCTAATAACCCTAACTTCTTCTCCTCTCCCCTCCTTTGTGCTTGGCCGATCGTACACTCACCCTAATCACCTTAGGGGTCGATTTTCCTATGCTCAAATGCAAGTGTTTGGTTATTTGTGATTCAAGAACCTAGCTTTTCACGTTGATTCGATTGTGGTACGTGTGTAAAAAAACGAAGGAAAAATACAAGTGTGTTTGGGTAATTCTTGGTATTCGACTTAGGGTTTAGTCGAAAATAATAAACCCTAATTAGGGTTTACGGTTTCCTTGGTTCTTGATCAATTGTGTTGCTTGATTCGCAAAAGGTACGCATATACTTTTAATTCGGTTAATTAATTTACAAGTATTATTCTATTACTTCCGCTGCATGCTTTGATGATGTTTATGTGTTTTAGATAATTGTTATGATTAGTAAAACCCAACAGTGGCATCACGAGCCGTTAATGCGTTGTAATTAATTACCGAAACACATAAAAATTGAATATTGATGATTATTACATGTTCTTTATGGTTTCTAGGGTTTTAAAAGTGAAACCCTAATTTTTAATTATAAGGGTCGATTACCATATTACTTTTTAATTAGGTTTATTTTTTGTAAAACTTGTAGAAACTCTAGGATTGCATGTATATTTTATGTGGTTATTATGAATAATTGTTATGTGCCATGATTATATGCGTATCTTGGGATTATAAATGTCATGAGGAATCCATGGTGGAACATGCATGTTTTGCCATGAATTATTGTTTTTGATTTGATTAACTGTTAAGTAGATTCACATGTAATTCGTTTGATATATATTAAATTGGGGAAGACCTCAATATATCTAATAATTCAATTATGTGCAATGTGGTATATGATTGACTAAGGCTTACGCAATCGACTTGTCGATGTATATGACTCACTTACCTTAGTAGGTGAAAGCCCTAGTTAATATATGCATGGTTTAGAAACCTAGAATTGATTATTAGGGTTTTTATCTTACAAATTATGCATGTGCCTATTTGTTTTACATATGTTAAATTGTTAAGTTGTATGTCTATTATTTGAGTTGGTTATTTTTATTAATTGCTTTTTGTTTATATTGTTTTGACATGTTTGTAAGCAAAAAGGGTTGTTTTGAGAATAGAAAATTAACCGGACTAAATCATGGTGAAATTGGATTTGTTTTCTAAGAATTAAATCTTGAACTTTTAGTCGACTGATGCGACTGTACTAAATGGTTAGAACGGCTCACCCATTATGACAAACTATAAGAGTGGTTTAAGGAGGGTCCGACTTTAAATTGCGACTTAAAAGAAGAAGGGTTTTTAATATGCATCGCGCTGACCAGCTTCTCTGCCACTTTGTGCGTTATATTTTGAGCTACCTAGTATAACTATTCTATGTACGGAGCATCTTATTGCAAAGTTGTAAGTATCTCACCGCATCGATTAAAACTTTGTAGAATTTAATCTTAGCAATTTAAAAATAAATGAGTAAAGTTTTGTAAATTTTTATGTTATGAAGATGTATGCATGCATCTTCATACATAAGTTTTGATTACACATCAAAAATTGTACCATTGAATTTAAGTATATGCCATCTAATGATAAGAAACACTTGCAGCTGTAATTTATGTTAAGTGAGAACTTAGCTAGATTTCAATAACAAGGTAAATCTCCATGTTGTCTGAGAACTCAGCTCGAATAAATTTACAGTTTCTAAACTAGACAACTTAATTAAGTTAGTTAGTGATACGCGTACAACGCGCGTTCGGGGTCAAAGGAAACTTCCTTTTTGTTAGACTTGACCTCAAACTTTGAAAGATTCACAAGTCACAACATCCATCATAGATCTTTCGAAGCATAAACTTCATTTTAATATTCGAATATTACAAAGAAAGAACAAAACAAATCGTTTCATTCCCTCTTTCATTCGGATTAACCCAATACGAATCAAAATCAAAATACAAAAACCTACCCGTGTTCATCTTTATCAAAAGGATAATAGTGTGTATGTTCGAACAGAGAATAAGAAAGACAAGGACGACCTTTGTATTGTTGTTGCTGCGTTTGATTTGTGATAGAAGAGAAGTTTGTGACTGCGTTTTTTTAAGGAGATTAGGTTGAAGGGTGTTACTAAAAATTAGGGTAAGTGAGAATAGTGTTATTTTATAGCCGGTTTTTAGGGTAATATCAATTGGGCTGATCAGATTTTTAAAGTGGAGTTGGGTTGCGTGAAAAATTTGGGCCTTGGCTGATCCATATCTCATCTGGAAACAACTGCAAATATAACTTTAGACCAATAGTGATTCGGTTTTACTTGAAAATTACCAAATTACAATTATTGATAAACAATGGTGATTGATCTAGAGTAATATCTTGTGGAAAATTATTGATATAGCTTTAGACCACGGTTTTACTCGAGCTTCGTTAATCCAAGATTGATTGCATTTTTGGGGGGGGGGGGGGGATCGTTGAAAATAACTACCGTGCTAATTATAGTGATACCGTGTAAGACGCTATTCGAAAACAAAAATTACGTCTTTATCGTCTACAAGATCCGTAAATTCGTTTCACACATACCTTCATCAATGGCAACTCTGCAAGATCGTTATACAACTGCTTTCACAACTGCTATTGTTGCATTCGCCAATGCATTAAACATCAGTAGTTACTCTACAACGAATAACAACAACCCATGGATTTCATCGTACAATACGCAGTTTTCTCAACCAAGTATTCATATGAGTCAAGAAGGACAAATGGGAGATGTTATTTGGAATCAGCAAGGATTTGCTACGAGTATACAGATGGGGAATCGGATGCAATATGCAGGGCAGTATGTTGGTAATCCGAGGGGTCAGATTGTGAATCAGAATATGGTATATCAAAACGGGAATAATTGTTTTATGACTTCGGTTCAGCAAGCTACCTCTGACGATCACACCAAAGATTCAGGGTATTTTGATTCAGAATGCAGTGTCAAACCAATGACGATTCTTGAAAAGATCAAGTACATGTTGATGTTATCACAAAAAGAAGAGTCGGGAATATTGTTGACTGCTGAGGAATACGACTTCAGGGAGGCAGGATTGGCAGATATAGCAAAAATAATGGCAAACTCCAGTCATCCAATCAATCAGCAGGACACAACATCAAGCGGTACTTTTGACACACCTCCTGTCTACGACACAGATCCACTCAATGAGGTACCAAATTATACTAATGTTGCTAATCCGTTTACTCATGAGAAGCAACATTCTATGTCTCCCGAACCTTATTATGACACATATGTGGGGGAGCAAGTTAATAGCAATGTTAACTCTGAAACCCCATATATGGATCCTAATGACGGTCAAGGTGAACAGAATGGTGCTAATGATGAGGAAACACGTGCTCTATTTGAAACATTAATTAATAATTGTGGTGATGAAATTGAGAAAGTTAAAACGGTCAATCGCGAAGTTAAGGCCGCGAATGCTAAATTGACCGCTGAGCTTGAGAGTTACAAGGAGAACGCAAAAGCTTTTGAATTTCACAAAAACAAAGAGTCAGAATTAGAAATTGGTTATCGAAATTCCGTTTTAAGAGAAAAACAGTTGCAAATCAAGTATGACACACTTGATGTGAATTTGAACTTAAAAATAAAATCTTTAAACAAGGAAATTTCTGAACTAAAAGACCAACTTTCTAAAAAAAAGGCAACGTATTCTGATCTTGAAAAAGAGAAGAAACAGTTGATTACTGATTTTTCAAAACGAGAAGATTCTCTTCTTGATGAAAATCTTGATAAAGATGAAAAAATAAAAAAATTGGAAAATTTGTTTGTTACACCGGGTCATTCAGCTAAATCAACTAATATGCTGATTAATCAAACAAATCCGTATTTTCATACAAGACAAAAAATGACTCTTGGTAACAAACCTCCTTGTTTCCTCAAGAAAGCTCAGAAACAACGGAATGTGTTGAACAATGGAAAATCTTTGCATGAACCCATAATTGTTCGTGATTCTCTTGAAACGTTAGAACTATCTGATGAGAGTAGATCCAAAATGCAACAAAAGAACCCAGATCTAAAACCAATTGATTATAACAATCTTAACAAAATTTCTGGCATTTCTTTTGTTCCTCAAAAAGAAAAATCAAAGTTTTCCATAACACCTAGTGTTTCAAACAGTGTGTCAACACCAGTTTCAAAACCTGTTGTTGTCTCACAATCTCTTTCGAAAATCGAACAAATGTCTTCAAATAATCCTTTTAACACAAGTGATGCTAGAAGCATTTTAGATGATGTTAAAACTAGAATTGGGGGACTTCAAGAGACTGTTAAAACTAAAACCAAAATTACAACTAACATCTGGTTTTCTAGTTTTGATGACGAAATGAAAGCGTTTTTTGAAACTCAAATTGCCCCTCCGCTAAGTAACATCAATTCGAGGGTAATTCATTTTGAACAAGCATTTTTGAAAGAAACGGGTGACTTTGTCAAGGACCATAAATCCCTGGTAAAGCAATCTAATGAATGTTTTGAACACATCAAAGTTTTGGAAAATTTAAATGATTCTCTCTTCGAAGATGTTATAACTACCGATATCATGTCCATTATCTTACAAACATATTCTGTTGAAGATCATGAAAGACTCCAGTCTTAGACCTCCGCAATTGTTTCAAAATATAAAAAATCTCTTGAAAAACTTGAAAAAGAAAACGTGTCCTATTTTAAACAACTTGATCGAAAAACCGAGGAATTCAAGTATGACAAACTGTCGTATGAGCGTGCCTACAAGGACATGAAAGAGCAAAATGATCTTTTGAGAGCTCAACTGGGATGTCAAAAAGGAAATGCTGTGGATACTAAGTTTGCAAAACCATTGACTGAGGAGAAAACAAATGTTCCCAAATCGGTTTTCAAACCAAAAATGTCTATTTCTCAGTTTCCTCCAAAAGTCAATGAGAAAAATGATTTGTCAAAACCAGTCACTCCACCTGCCTTGCCAAAGCAACATGAAAAGATTGTTGAAAAAGTTGTTGCTGAAAAATCAAAAGTGATTACACCTGGCATTTCTAGGAATAATACACGGAATGTGACCAAAATTCCAGTTAAAGAATCTGTCGTTTCTAACGACATGGTCCGAAACCACTATCTTGAAGAAGCTAGGAAAAAGGCACAGACTCGAAAAGACGGAATTCTAGGTGCAACATCTAGGGTGATGAAATCTACAAGATTTCAAGGCACTGCTAGTAGTACTAAACCATTACCTAGGACCACTCAACACATGACTAGGGATTGGCTTGCATCTAAGAGTATGTGACAACTCGTACTTTCAGGTCATTTCTCAAATTTACTATTCATCTCGAGAATTTACTATTCATCGGTTACTATTCATCATTTTACTATTCATCGTTTTCGAAGTCGATTTAATATTCTAAGAATGTATTTCAAAATTTTACTATTCACGAAACACTATTCATTCCCGGAGAAAATCACTATTCATGATTCACTATTCATCGTTTTCCGTAAACTAGGTTTACGAGTATCAAATTCGCGTAACCGTAAGGGTTTAGCTGCGAATTCATGAAAAATCATCGAGGACATTTCATATAGACTAGATTTAGTCTACATATCATTAGTAACGTCATCATCATATTAGCTCATGCATGGATTTGCATTTTTTATTAAACGTATAATTTCCTATTAAATAAACGCTATCGCGTAATCATTTATTTTGAACATTTGATCCAACACTTTCAAAAATTATCCTGATATATTTTTATACGCCTTTTAATACTATAAAAATTATAATATTAGTTTACCCGGTGTTTTAAATTTATTTTGTATATAAATTGTTATATATATATTTACGACGGTTTTCGTAAATACTACTCGATAATTATTATTTCACTAAATTTTTGTAAGAAATGTATTTTTATAATTTTTATGACATCGATATATTTTATTTTGTTCCGTTAAAATTTATTTCTAGCTAACGCTACCCTAAATACTATTTTAACCTACAAATTACAAATATTACTTACACATTTATATACATTGTCAACCAAAACATACACTACCCTTGTTTTGTTTTACTCTTGTCGACTAAGATTCAATGACACAACAAGCTACAATAAAAATCTTAAGTCCTAGCCAATACACATAATCAACTAGACCTATACTTATATTATTTCTTATTATATGAAAACTTAAACACATACATACATTATACTAAGGTGTAAAAAAATGTGACAACTCGCAATTTCAAGTCATTTCTCAAGTTTCACTATTTCAACATTTATCGTAAACTAGGTTTACGTGTTCCAAATTCGCGTAACCTTAAGGGTTTAGCGGCGAATTCATGATCATATCATCACGAACATTTTATATGGACTAAGTTTAGTCTACATTTCATTAGCATCATTTGCATCATGATAGTTCATTCATGACTTTGCATTTCACATTAAACGCGTAAATTTTATATTAAATAAACGTTATCGCGTGAGTTATTATTTTGAATATTTAATCCGTTACTTCCAAAAATGATCCCGAGATATTTTTATACTTACATTTAGTTTATAAAAACTACATTTTGAGTTTACCTAGTGTTCTAAATTTATTTTGTATATAAATCGTTAAAGTTATATTATTACGACGTTTTTCTTAAAAACTACACGATAATTATTTTATCACTCAAATTTTACAAGGAATGTATTTTTACAATTTTTATGATCTCATTACATTCTACTTTGATCTATTAAAAATTTCTTTTACCTAAAATTTCCTTAAATACACTAATGTATATTAAATCTTACAAGTTACATTTTTACCTACATATTTACTTACATCATTTAACAATTTTACATAATATATTAGTAAAAAAAAAAAAAAAAAAAAAAAAAGATATTTTTGTTGACAAAAATTCCCCAAAAACCGGTCATGAGGGGGGTACCTCATTAATTTGGTTAGTAGACTTTTTTTTCTTACATATCTAAGTTTATACTCTTTCTACACTCCATTCATTCACATCTATTATTGAAGTCTTTAGTCAAGCTTGTTCCCTCTTTTTCCTTCTCTCTAAAAAACCGGCCTTATTGATGATCAAGAGGAGATTTCATCAAAAATTGATCAAGTAAAGTTTTAACAATCTAGATCACACTCTTAATAAGGTTTTGAAATAAAAACCTAGGGTGTTTAGGTTAAACCTTTGTTCTTTGCACCTCATCATAGTAGCTTGTAAGCATATTTCTATCACTTTACATCTTTCCTTTTCATTTCATAAGTATTTTATCATTTTCATAGCAAGCATGCAAGACTTGTGTTAGTTATACCATTTTTACTTTGATTTCAAGAGTTTGATATATATAAAGTCATCCTATAATTATTCCCTTGGTATATATTGGTCTTGATGATGTTTAGGAACCCATGACACCCTAAGAAGGTGTATGGTAGGATTAGATTAGTTTTGGAGTTGATTTGAAGGGATTGGAATAGGTTTAGTACGAGAAAAACTATTTTCGACAAATATATATAGTGGTCTGATCTCGTTTTGTTTTTCTGGAAAATCCGACAGTAGGCACGAATTTTTGGCCTTGATATTTAGAAAATATACTTTAAAACGAATCCGTGGCCGCTTGAACGGATTAAAACGGAGTTATAACGAAGAAGTTATGAATTTTTCAAGTTTGACGACGAAATATATATTTTTCTGAAATTTCAGCAAAGTGTTTTTGGTTTGTACGAGTCAAAAACGAGCCTTAAGCTTTACAAATTATTTCGACTTGTCAAAAATATATTAGTATACTTTGATACGAAGCTAAGGACATATAATACGTAGAAAACGGATTTGAAACGACCAAGATATACACGTTTTCATAAACTTGCCGTAACTATTATTTTCAGAAAAACTATATTATTTTTACGAGACAAGTGTTACGGTAACTAAAACGACCATGTTTAAGGCTGTTTTTAACGTGGATGTGGAACTTTTTGGAACGAGATGTCTTCTAATAAAATCAAGATCACCGAGCATATTTTTCAAAACAATCAACCGTTTGTATAGCGGAGTTGTAATAAATTAATTACAGTTGCTTAAACTTTGCCGAAACTCATTTTTACACAACATGTTAGCCAAAATCACCATCTTTAACCCTTATTATCTTTATGTTCGAGACCTCGATGACGAAAACTCATAAACTGAAACTTTTAGATTTTGATACAAACTTTCCAAAACTGTCGAGTTCGTTTCCTAACGATCGACGCACACCATTTTACGACTAGTTTTTCGAAGCCATTTTTGTCACTTTAACGAAATTTCCGACGACATGATTTTACGACGAAAAGTGATAATTTCACTATAAATCATTACAAAACTATTATAGGATGACATTTTGACGTAAATACTTGTAAAGTGATTTAAGAATGGTCAAGACGTCAAAAGAGTATTTTTCGACGATAAGTATTATTTTCAAAACTCACAAATGGTATAAATAACATACGAAATGCATGCATAACATTACATCATGACTTATTACATATCATATCATCCATAATAGGTCATTTTCGAGATTCACGCTATATTTCAGTGTACCCACTTTTGTCATCATAATCATTGCAACAGGTGAGTTCATAGCCCCACTTTTACTCTTTTAACTGTTTTACAAACTCTTGGGGGAGATACATGCTACATTTTTTAATCGAACACAAATGCTTTGAACTGTATGCTATAACCGAATGTTTTATTGTCACTAAGTATTTGCCATGTTCGAAGTCCCTACATCATGAACCATTAGTCACTTGCGAGTGAGCGCGAATATTGTGAATAGGCCTATTGGAATTAACACTCCCGCTCTTATTGACCCAGTTAGGGGAAATCGAGCGCACTATATTTGAACCAGTAAGGTAAATTGGCAAGTTTACCTATTAGGGCGGCGATGAAACGATGATTACCAATTTTTATTGGTGCGATGTTTACGCTTTGGTGTCATGAACTTAGTGAAATAAATACGATTTTGTTTTCAACGATGAGTGTGAAACAATTTAACTCACACTACGATGATTGTGTTCAAACGAATTACTTAAACCTATGGATTTCACTCAACCTTTGTGTTGACCTTTTTAAGCATGTTTTATCTCAGGTATCTATGGCATACTTCATGGCATGCATGTGGACACATCATAGAGTCGCGGTGACGACGCGTCTCACATGGGTTTTATGAACTTTTGAACATCGTTTGACTTGTATTAAACTTATTTTCCGTGCATAGTAACTTTCATTTGGGACCTATCTTTGTAACTCTGAATGTTTTTATTAAATCAAGCGATGTATTTTCCAAACGACACTTTAGGTCGTTCAATATAACTGTGATTGTGATGCTATGACAGTCAATCCCCAGGAATTCCATTCCGCTGCAAAACAGGTAATTTGGGGGTGTGACAAAAAAAATATCACTCTCCCATTCTCTCTTTTATAAACCGGCCAAGGAAGGCAAAATTTTTCAAGGATCAAACTAAATTATACACTCTAGTATACTCTCTTTAAGGGTTTTGAAATAAAAACACTAGAGTATTTAGGAAACCTTGTTCTAAAAACCTCATCACAACACTAATAAGCATTTCATGATCAATTTTTAATCTTCCATATTCATACTTTGTTTATTTTTTTTTCATGCTTGAAGAAAACATGCAAGTTATATGAGTATCTATACTACTTTTATTTGTTTTTAGTACTTATTATGAATATATACCATCCTATAATTAATCCCTTGAAACATATCATTTTTGATGATGTCTAGGAACCCATGACACCCTAAGAAGGTGTATGGTAGGTTAAGAATAGCTTTGGTGTTGATTTGATGTGGTTAGAATAAGTATTACGCGAGAGAAATCACTTTCGACAACAATAAATAAGGGTCTGATCAATTTTGCTAAGTCTGGAAATTTCGGCAGTTTGTAAAATATTTTGGGCTAGATATTCAGAAAATATACTTTAAAACGAAAACATGGTCGCTTGAACGGGTTAAAACAGAGTTATAACGAAGAAGTTATGCTATTTTCAAGTTTAACGACGAAAACTATATTTTCCGGAAAAATCAGCATGCTGTCCAGATTTTTAAGGGTCAAAAATGAGTCTTAAGCGTTATCTAAATGAGTCGATTTATCAAAAATATGGTAGTATACTTTAACACGAAGCTAAGGACATATAAAACGTAAAAAACAAACTTATAACGATTAAATTACACGTGTTTAAATAAGGTTGACGTAACTATTTTCACAAGTATAACACATATATTTTCTATTAGCAAAAAAAACTAGATGTCGCTAGGGAGCATGTTGAGAGTCGTTTTTAACATCGATAGAATACTTTTTAGAAAACGATATCTTCTAATAAAAGTGAGTTCACCTAGCCTATTTTCCAAAATGTTCAGCCGTTCGTCAAACGGAGTTGTAACGAATAAAATACGGTCACTCAAACTTTGCCGAAATCGACCCTTAAACAATATTTTTGGTACAAGTACCCAACTTTACCTATGTTTTTCTCCATGATCGAGACCTCTATGATAAAATTTAAAAGCTAAGACTTTGAGATAATGCTACAAGCTTTCCAAAACCTTTGAGTTTGTTTCCTAACACTCGATGTGCACCATTTTACGACTAGCTTTTCGAGGCCATTTAGTCACTTTCATGAATTGTCAAATGACATTGTTTTACGACGAAAAGCTATAATTTCATAATAAATCACTAAATGATTATCGTAGGATACCATTTCAACGTAAATACTTGTAAAGTAATTTATAAATTGTCAAGACGTTATAAGATTATTTTCGACTATAAACTTTATTTTCAAAAATTCACAAGTGGTATAGATATCATAGGAGTTGCATGCATAACATTACATCATAACTTATTATAGATCATATCATTCATAATAGGTCACAGTTAGAGATTTGCGCTACATTTCAGTGTACTCACTTTTGCCATCGCATCATTTTACCAAGTGAGTTTTCATAGCCCCGTTTTACAAGTTTATACATTATTTCAAACCTATGGGGGAGAATACATTGCACATCATTTTTATTACGATGCCAAGTATATCAAATTCATTACATTGCTTAAGTTACCTCATGCCAATTGAATGTCCCCATTACATAATCATGAACCGTTAATTCCGGAAGAAGCGAGGGTGAGTGAATATATCTATTGAGGGTGACTCCTCCATTCGGGTTGGTGGTCCCAACTGGTCAAACGGATGCATTTCATTTAATATCATTATTTGAGTTGTTTGGCAAACACTCTGTTGGGGCGAACATCATAATCAGTCTAGCTTCGGTGTCATGTGCTTAAAGCAATTGTAACATTTTATGTGACATATTTGTCATACATGATAAAACATTTTTCATAAACCTATGATTTCTCACCAACATTATTGTTGACCATTTTAGCAATGTATTTTCAGGCAATTAAGGCATTTCATCATGGCACGCATATGGACTATCATAGAGTCGCGGTGACGACGCGTCTCACGTGTAAATTATGGCATTTTCAAAACATCGTTTGGCTTGTAATAAACACATTTCCGCAAACTTTATCTACTTTTGGGACTTAACTTTGTAACTCTGAAAGCTTTACATAAATAACAAACGATGTGTTTTTAAATGACACTTTAGGTCGTTCAATATAACTGTGATTGTGATGCTATGACAGTCAACCCCCAGGAATTCCATTCCACTGCAAAACAGGTAATTTGGGGGTGTGACAGATTGACATCAGAGCTTCGGTTATAGAGAACTAGGTTGCATCTCATCATTTCATCATAAGTGCATATTCACTTTTTATGCGGATTTCATACACACTTTATTCGGGTTATTTACTTTCATTTCACATCGGTTGTCACAAAGATGTCTTCAGATTCCCAACCCATCACTATCTCATCAAACACTGACATGGAGGATGTCTCATCAGACACTAACATGGATGATGTCTTGTCATACACTAGTGTAGCCTTATCTTCAGTTGGCTCTACATCAGATTTACCACTCATAGTATCCGACACTGAGACTGAACCCTTTGAGGAGGGCGAAGTTGCACCCACACCACCAGTCAGTCCTACTCACAGCCCGATTCACCCACCATCACCACTTCCATCATCATCATCATCAACCTCTAATTCACCACCAGGATCACCACTATCATCATCTTCATCTTCATCATATTACCTTAGAGATCCTATGCTCACATCGGACTTGCCGCTCAAGAAAAGCGCACGTTTTGACACACCTATACCACCCACTACTGAGCCCACACCACCTGCTAGGTTCGAGATTGGGGAGAGTTCTAGGGCTGTTGCTGCTAGACAGCCTACTATTGCCACATTAGAGGCACGATTAGATAGTCAGCAGGTACAGATTGACAGGGTGTTAGGACAGTTAGAAGAGCTTTCATTGAGTCGAGTGGAGGCTATGGAGGAGGATATTGAGGGCTTAGTGATAGGTAGAGTTTCTATTGATGTTTCCTACCAGGGGTTGGAGACTAGGCAGTTAGCTAGCCAGGAGCACATCACTGAGTTGAGGCAGGAGATGCCGGAGTTGTATGATAGAGCTGAGATGGCACAGGATGAGCTACAGCGACAGGCTCATGAGTTAGCATTGGCACGTGAGAGTATTGCTACTGCTCAGCGTAAGATTAGTGATTTGACGGGTATGGTTACTAGTTTGACTACACAGGTTCAAGAGCTCCAGGATCGATCAGGCGGAGCACCAGGAGGTGCCTAGATTAGACTTGTATCATGTTAGTTTTTACTACTATTATCCTAGTCATGAGGTGTGTGACATAGTTTAAAGAACTTGTTGTCTTTTGGTTGTTGTACAAACAAATGTATCAAGTGTTGACTCTACTATGTAGGAATGGTTGTGCTATCTATGATATCGGTCCATGTAGGCCAAAATTTTCATGTATATTATCCACGTGTGTTGTGATTATATTTGTGATATTTCGTGGTTGTTCCGTTGTGATTTCATTTATATTATGCATGTTGTGGTTGTGGATATATATGTATAATGTTTGTTTCTACTTATGGATTCTCGTCATTGTTTCATCTTATGGTTTTGAAGAATTATGGCGCCAAAGAAAGCTGCACCCGAGTTGACACAAGCGACTATGCAAAAGTATGTGAAGGATAGTATAGCCGAGGCAATAAGAAATGAAAGAGCAACAGTGGCTGCTACTGCAGAGGTTGCAGCTACTGCCGAAGCCGCTAGACTTGCTAATGCTGCTGAGGCTGCAGCTACTGCCGAAGCCACAAGACTTGCTAATGCTGCTGAGGCTGCAGCTACCGCCGAAGCCGCTAGACTGGCTGCTGCTGCCGAGGCTGCGGCAACTGCTGAAGCTGCCAGACTAGCTGCTGCTGCAGGGATTGCAGGAGGGTCTGGGGTTCAGAATTGTTCATATAAGGATTTTAAAAGCGGTGATCCCACTAAGTTCAAGGGCACCGAAGGGGCCACTGCTATGGTTTGATGGTTTGAGAAAATGGAGTCTGTGTTTCTTTTATGCAATTGCCCTGATGATTGCAAAGTTAAGTTCGCTACAAGTACACTTTTAGATGGGGCAATGTCGTGGTGGAACTCGTATGCACAGCCTATGGGAATGGAAAATGCCTACAAGCTCACCTGGGAGCAATTCAAAGGGTTGTTGACAAAGAAGTATTATCCGCGTACTGAGGTGAAAAAGTTGGAAACCGAATTTTATGAGCTTGTAACTGTTGGGTATGACATTGATACCTACATTTGAAGGTTTCAAGAATTGGCTGCGTTATGTCTGTCTATGGTTTCGGACAACGAGAAACTACTGGAAGCTTTCATCGGAGGACTCCCACAAATCATTCAAGGTGATGTGATTTCTTTTGATCCGCAAATGATTGAAGAATCTATTCGAGTATCTCAAAAGCTCATGGCACAAGTTGTAAAGAGGGGCAACGTTACCAACACCAACCGTAACAACAATACCAACAACCGCACCAACTACAACAACAACCGAAACAACTACACCAACTACAACAATAACAACAACAAAAGAAAGTGGGATAACAACCGAGGTGGCAATGTTACTCAACAACCACCCAAGAGACAAGATGTTGCAAAGGCCTATGCTGCAGGCCCAAAGGAAAGGAAAGGATACACGGGGATTTTGCCTAAGTGTGATAGGTGTTTAAGTCATCATAATCTCGGTCGTTGCCCTAACCATGCGGGAATTGTAAGAAAGTGGGTCATCAAACCAAGGAATGCAAGCTGCCAGCTATGGTGGAAAATCAAAAACCACAAGTGACGTGTTTTGGTTGTGGAGAGAGGGGACACTACAAGGGAGACTGTCCAAAGTGGAGGAATCAAGGAAACAGGAACCAAGGTGGAATGGCACAAGGAAGAGCCTATGTCATGCGAGGAGGAGAAGCCAAGGAGGACCCGAATGTTGTTACGGGTACGTTCCTTATCAATAATCGTTATGCATCAGTTTTATTTGATTCGGGAGCCGATAAAAGCTTTGTGTCCACTATATTTGTACCTTTACTCAATATCAAACCAACCACATTAGACACTTCATACAACATTGAATTAGCTAATGGTAACTTAATTAGCACCGACACCATTGTCCGTGGTTGCATTCTCAATTTTCTAAATCATCCCTTCAATATAGAGCTTATGCCCGTAGAACTTGGTAGTTTCGACGTCATCATCGGCATGGATTGGTTATCCAAACATCGTGCAAGAATCATTTGTAATGAAAAAGTTGTTCATCTTCCTTACAACGGCAAAACTTTGATCATTCGTAGATAACGAAGTGGAACTAGACTCAGTATTATATCATGCATCAAAACGGAGAAGTACATAAAGAAGGGTTGTTTTGCTTTCTTAGCACATATAACCGAAAAGAAGTCGGAAGAGAAGTGACTTGAGGATGTACCGATTGTTCGAGAATTCCTGAAGTCTTTCCCGAAGACTTACCAGGACTTCCACCGGCATGTCAAGTAGAATTTCAAATTGACTTATTACCAGGAGTTGCACCAGTTGCACGAGCACCTTACCAACTAGCACCATCAGAGATGCAGGAGTTGTCTAACCAGTTGAAATAACTTTTAGACAAAGGATTCATTAGACCAAGTTCCTCGCCTTGGGGAGCACCGGTCTTGTTTTTGAAGAAGAAAGATGGATCCTTCAGAATGTGTATAGATTATAGAGAGCTGCACAAGTTAACGGTGAAGAATCATTACCCACTTCCTAGGATCGACGACTTGTTCGATCAGTTGCAAGGCTCTAGTATCTACTCAAAGATTGACTTAAGGTCAGGTTACCATCAACTTAGAGTTCGGGAGGTGGATATCCTGAAAACAACATTTAGAACTCGCTATGGTCATTATGAGTTTTAAGTGATGCCGTTCGGATTAACCAACGCACTTGCAGTATTCATGGATCTCATGAATAAGGTGTGCAAACCGTATTTGGATAAGTTTGTGATAGTATTTATCGACGACATATTGATTTACTCGAAGAGCAAAGAAGAGCACGAAGGGCACTTAAGAACGATTTTTGGACTACTCAAGAATGAGAGATTGTATGCCAAATTTTCGAAGTGTGATTTTTGGAACCAAAAAGTACAATTTCTTGGTCATGTCATCGATAGTCAAGGATTACAAGTTGACCCTGCAAAGATTGAGGCCGTAATAGATTGGGCTACCCCAACAAATCCTACAGAGATCCGACAATTTTTAGGACTTGCCGGATATTACAGAAGATTCATTGAAGGTTTTTCAAAGATAGCTAAAGCTTTGACCAAGTTGACACAGAAAAATCAGAAGTACGAATGGGGAAAGAAACAAGAAGCTGCTTTTCAGTTATTGAAGCAAAAGCTTTGCAGTGCGCCAATTTTGGCACTACCCGAAGGAATCGAAAACTTCGTTGTATACTGCGATGCTTCACATAAAGGGCTTGGAGCCGTGTTAATGTAGAACGAGAAGGTGATAGCTTATGCTTCTCGACAACTTAAGGTTCATGAGAAGAATTACACCACTCATGATCTTGAGTTGGGGGCCGTAGTTTTTGCACTCAAGATTTGGAGACACTACCTCTACGGTACTAAGTGTACAATGTTTACGGACCACAAGAGTTTGCAATATGTTCTTGATCAGAAAGAACTCAACATGAGGTAACGTCGTTGGTTGGAATTACTTAGCGACTACGATTGTGAAAGCAAGTATCACCCGGGAAAGGCCAATGTTGTGACTGATGCTCTTAGCCGGAAAGAAAGACGCAAACCTTTAAGAGTCAGATCATTAGGAATGACGATCAGTTCACCTTACCATCAAAAATCCTCGAGGCACAGATCGAGGCACTCAAAGAGGAAAACCGACCAAGCGAAAAGCTTTATGGTATGCCCGAAAATGCAAATGGCTTTGTAAAGAGATCAGATGGAGTATTATGCTTCAAGGATAGAATGTGGGTACCACTTTATGGCGGAATACGAGAGTTGATTATGCATGAGTCTCATAAGTCAAAGTATTCTATTCACCCAGGTTCTGATAAGATGTACCAGGATCTCAAGAAACTTTATTGGTGGCCGAACATGAAAGCAGAAATTGCCACGTACGTTAGCAAATGCCTTACTTGCTCTAAGGTGAAAGTTGAATACCAGAAACCTTCAGGATTACTCCAACAACCATAAATTCCCCAATGGAAATGAGAACGCATTACAATGGATTTCATTACTAAACTTCCTAAGACATCGGGAGGTTACGACGCTATATGGGTAATCGTTGATCGTCTTACCAAATCAGCCCATTTCATACCAATCAGAGAGACTTACTCTATGGAACAACTCACTAGACTTTATGTCAAGGAAATAGTCTCAAGGCACGGTGCACCAATTTCTATCATTTTCGACAGAGATAGTCGATTCACTTCAAACTTCTGGAAATCATTACAAGATTCATTTGGAACTAAATTAGAGATGAGCACTGTCTATCATCCTCAGACCGATGGTCAGAGCGAAAGAACGATTCAGACGTTAGAAGATATGCTCAGAGCATGTGTGATTGATTTTGGAAATGGTTGGGCTAACTATTTGCCATTGATCGAATTCTCGTACAACAATAGTTATCACACCAGCATAAAAGCAGCACCATTCGAGGCACTCTATGGTCGAAAGTGCCGATCTCCTGTTTGTTGGGCCGAGGTTGGCGACGCACAACTCACTGGTCCAGAAATGGTTCGGGAAACAACAGAATAGATAGTTCAAATTCGAGATAGACTCCGAACTGCCAGAAGCCGACAGAAAAGTTACGCTGACGTTCGACGCAAACCATTATAATTTCAAGTTGGCGACAAGGTTATGTTGAAAGTAGCGCCTTGGAAAGGCGTGGCACGATTCGGAAAACGCGGGAAGTTGAACCCGAGGTACATTGGGCCATTCAAAATTTTGAGCAGAGTCGGCCCTGTAGCATATCAACTTGAGCTTCCGTCAGAACTTAGTCATGTACATAACACGTTTCACGTTTCAAACCTCAAGAAATGTCTTTCGGACGAATCACTCGTAATTCCATTGGAAGAAATTCAACTCGACAATAAACTCAATTTCGTGGAGGAACCAGCAGAAATCATGGACCGAGAGGTCAAACAGTTGAAGCAAAGTCGTATTCCTATCGTGAAAGTTCGCTGGAATTCTCGAAGAGGTCCCGAGTTTACTTGGGAACGGGAAGACCAAATGCGTCTCAAATACCCTCACCTTTTCACCGACAACACCGTAGGAACCAACATGGACTGAATTCAGGGACTGAATTCCTTTTTGGGTGGGCGAATGTGACAACTAGTACTTTCAGGTCATTTCTCAAATTCACTATTCATCTCGGGAATTTACTATTCATCGGTTACTATTCATCATTTTACTATTCATCATTTTCGAAATTGATTTAATATTTTGAGAACGTATTTCAAAATTTTACTATTCACGAAACACTATTCATTCCCGGAGAAAATTACTATTCATGATTCACTATTCATCGTTTTTCGTTAACTAGGTTTACGAGTATCAAATTCGCGTAACCGTAAGGGTTTAGCTGCGAATTCATGAAAAATCATCGAGGACATTTCATATAGACTAGATTTAGTCTACATATCATTAGTAACGTCATCATCATATTAGCTCATGCATGGATTTGCATTTTTCATTAAACGTATAATTTCCTATTAAATAAACGCTATCGCGTAATCATTTATTTTGAACATTTGATCCAACACTTCCAAAAATTATCCTGATATATTTTTATACTCCTTTTAATACTATAAAAATTATAATATTAGTTTACCCGGTGTTTTAAATTTATTTTGTATATAAATTGTTATATATATATATATATATATATTTACGACGGTTTTCGTAAATACTACTCGATAATTATTATTTCACTAAATTTTTGTAAGAAATGTATTTTTATAATTTTTATGACATCGATATATTTTATTTTGTTCCGTTAAAATTTATTTCTAGCTAACGCTACCCTAAATACTATTTTAACCTACAAATTACAAATATTACTTACACATTTATATACATTGTCATCCAAAAAATACACTGCCCTTGTTTTGTTTTACTCTTGTCGGCTAAGATTCAATGACACAACAAGCTACAATAAAAAAAAGTAAGTCCTAGCCAATACACATAATCAACTAGACCTATACTTATATTATTTCTTATTATATGAAAACTTAAACACATACATACATTATACTAAGGTGTAAAAAAAAATATCACTCTCCCATTCTCTCTTGTATAAACCGGCCAAGGAAGAAGAGCAACAAGGAAGGCAAAAATTTTCAAGGATCAAACTAAATTATACACTCTAGTATACTCTCTTTAAGGGTTTTGAAATAAAAACACTAGAGTATTTAGGAAACCTTGTTCTAAAAACCTTTTCACTACACTAGTAAGCATTTCATGATCAATTTTTAATCTTCCATATTCATGCTTTGTTCATTTTTTTTTCATGCTTGAAGAAAACATGCAAGTTATATGAGTATCTATACCACTTTTATTTGTTTTTAGTACTTATAATAAATATATACCATCCTATAATTAATCCCTTGAAACATATCATTTTTGATGATGTCTAGGAACCCATGACACCCTAAGAAGGTGTATTGTAGGTTTAGAATAGCTTTGGTGTTGATTTGATGTGGTTAGAATAAGTATTACGCGAGAGAAATTACTTTTTCGACAACAATAAATAAGGGTCTGATCAATTTTGCTAAGTCTGGAAATTTCGGCAGTTTGTAAAATATTTTGGGTTAGATATTCAGAAAACTATGCTATTTTCAAGTTTAACGACGAAAACTATATTTTCCGGAAAAATCAGCATGCTGTCCAGATTTTTAAGGGTCAAAATTGAGTCTTAAGCGTTATCTAAATGAGTCATTTATCGAAAATATATTAGTATACTTTAACACGAAGCTAAGGACATATAAAACGTAGAAAACGGACTTATAACGATTAAATTACACGTGTTTAAATAAGGTTAACGTAACTATTTTCACAAGTATAACACATATTTTCTATTAGCAAAAACAACTAGATGTCGCTAGGGAGCATGTTGAGAGTCGTTTTTAACATCGATAGAATACTTTTTAGAAAACGATGTCCTCTTGTAAAACTGAGTTCACCTAGCTTATTTTCCAAAATGTTCAACCGTTCGTCAAACGGAGTTGTAACGAATAAAATACGGTCACTCAAACTTTGCCGAAATCCACCCTTAAACAATATTTTTGGTACAAGTACCCTACTTTACCTATGTTTTTCTCCATGATCGAGACCTCTATGATAAAATTTAAAAGCTAAGACTTTGAGATAATGCTACAAGCTTTCCAAAACTGTTGAGTTTGTTTCCTAACACTCGATGTGCACCATTTTACGACTAGCTTTTCGAGGCCATTTAGTCACTTTCATGAATTGTCAAATGACATTGTTTTACGACGAAAAGCTATAATTTCATAATAAATTACTAAATGATTATCGTAGGATATCATTTCAACGTAAATACTTGTAAAGTAATTTATAAATTGTCAAGACGTTATAAGATTAGTTTTCGACTATAAACTTTATTTTCAAAAATTCACAAGTGGTATAGATATCATACGAGTTGCATGCATAACATTACATCATAACTTATTATAGATCATATCATTCATAATAGGTCACGGTTAGAGATTTGCGCTACATTTCAGTGTACTCACTTTTGCCATCGCATCATTTTACCAAATGAGTTTTCATAGCCCCGTTTTACAAGTTTATACATTATTTCAAACCTACGGGGGAGAATACATTGCACATCATTTTTATTACAATGCCAAGTATATCAAATTCATTACATTGCTTAAGTTACCTCATGCCAATTGAATGTCCCCATTACATAATCATGAACCGTTAATTCCGGAAGATGCGAGGGTGAGTGAATAGATCTATTGAGGGTGACTCCTCCATGATGCATTTCATTTAATATCATTATTTGAGTTGTTTGGCAAACACTCTGTTGGGGCGAACATCATAATCAGTCTAGCTTCGGTGTCATGTGCTTAAAGCAATTGTAACATTTTATGTGACATATTTGTCATACATGGTCTATACTTGTGTAGTCGTATAAAACATTTTTCATAAACCTATGATTTCTCACCAACATTATTGTTGACCGTTTTAGCAATGTATTTTCAGGTAATTAAGGCATTTCATCATGGTACGCATATGGACTATCATAGAGTCGCGGTGACGACGCGTCTCACGTGTAAATTATGGCATTTTCAAAACATCGTTTGGCTTGTAATAAACATATTTCCGCAAACTTTATCTACTTTTGGGACCTAACTTTGTAACTCTGAAAGCTTTACATAAATAACAAACGATGTGTTTTTAAACGACACTTTAGGTCGTTCAATATAACTGTGATTGTGATGTTATGACAGTCAACCCTCAGGAATTCCATTTCGCTGCAAAACAGGTAATTTGGGGGTGTGACAGAGTAGTTGCTCAAAAGAAAATGCTATGTACGTAGAAAACAACACTAGAAATTCTAAGTCTTTTTCGAACAAGAAACAATTGCCAAATGACTGTAGTGACAATGTTAAGGTAGATGTCCTAAACAAGAATGTTTGTCCTACATGTCAAAAATGTGTCTTTTCAGTTAATCATGATACCAAGGTACAATCCACTAAGACTCCAAACAGAAACAAACCCGTTAACAAGATGAACATCGAAAGAAAACCTAACAGGTGGATCTCTTCAGGACGTAGTTTTTCTAAAAATGAGTCTTCCGCTGCATCTGATAAGAAAACAACTCCTAAATCTTACCATAGGTGGATACCCACGGGAAAAGTTTTCAACAAAGTAGGTCTTAGATGGATTCCCACAGGGAAGATTTTTTATACTTGCACCAACATAGATAATAGTGACAATCATCAGGATAAGGAAGTAGAAACCACTACATCCGTTGATAGTGATCACCCTTACCGTGAGGAAACATATACTTCTAACACTATTATTTGTGAAAATTCTTCTTCTGTGGATGCAGGTACTTGTAAAAGTGTTGAAGGTTCAAATACCCCATGTGGTAAAGAAGAACTTTATGCCAATATCGCATGTGGAAATCCTTTTCTAATACCACTCTTAACTCCACTTTTACTTGTCCATACTTAAATTTTCTTTCTTCAAATCTTCTTTGTAAATATTTTAAAAAAAAAAAAAAAAAAGTGAAAAAACATTAAAAAAAATATACAAAAATAGAAAATTGTCAAAAAATACAAAAACATTATAAAATTTCAAAAATTCAAAAAATATTCTTCTACGACATGTCTCTCGTATAATCGATATTCTGTACGTTTCTAGAAATGTCATTCAACAATGATACAAACATGTACAGATGCTTGAGCGAGAGTTCTTTAAATGTTTTTCTAAAACATGTCGTTTCTCAAAATTTCTTACATAATGGCTTTCGTATAGTTCAGTACGAAACCCGGACTTCAACATAATGGCTTTCGTATACTTCAGTACGAAACCCGGACTTCAAATAATGGCTTCTGGACACATTAGTTCAGGACCCGCGCTTCAAAGAAAGGAAAGTGCTTAACCAATCAAAGTTTTTAAATATTTTTCAAGCACTTTTCCTAAAACAATGGCTTGTAAGTATTTCCGCTTGCAACCCGATCTTTAAAGAAAGGAAAGTGCTACGCAAAATCGATTTTCATATATATCGAGCACTTATCCTAAAATCAATGAAGATAACTCTTCTCTACTATATCTTCAAAAGATTTTCAAAATCTTCTTCACATCTTGCGTACCATTGATTCGAAATTTTTCAAAAAGATATTTCAAAATCTCTCACATTTGGTACCAAGATAACTCCCTCTAAACCCTTAATTGATTCTAAACTTTCTATATGAAAAATATGCTTTCGTTAAGGGGGAGTATAAAACCAAAATTGTTCCAAAATTCATGCTAAATTAGTTTCTCTCCAAATGCTTTTCGAAAAACATATCTTTTAATCATTTTGTTTCAAAAACATCATAGATATGCTATTTTTGAGGCGGAGAAACGTGATTAAAATGTGATCAAAAAGTTTAATGATTGTTGTTTGAATCTCAAAAGAGCTCGACTCAGTCGTAACCAATGAATTGACGAGTAATCAAAGTCAGTAAATGTACCATTTTGAGAAACTCGTGATAGACATGAACTTATTTGGGTCTAACCTTCTTTTCAAGAAGTGTTTACAACTTCAAGTTAGTTATTAGAGCTAGTTGTCACCTAAAAACTGACAATGGAACTCTCTAACTAAGCAACGTAACCGTGTCTCATGGGGAATTGTCTATCATGAGCCGATCAATTCAAAAAGTGTGAACTCTACCCTCTCTGTGCAGATTTAAGTTAAAACAATCTAAGCACATGTGAAGGGGGAGTGTTTTTGAAAATATAAAACTCTTGAAGTGTTAACAAAATATGTTTTAATCATAAACACTTTGAGAGATTTTCAATAAAAATGGTTTTATGGCAACATAGGATAGTCATGGAGTTATAAGGTGACTAAGGATAGGAAATCCGTCCTATGATCCGCCAGAGCCGGAGGGATCTACCCAAGGACAATACCCATAGTTAGTATTAGAATTCCTTAGGTATGATTAAAAAAAAAGGAGTAATGTGAGAAAGGAGAAAGAAGGGGTTGAAGAATTAAAAAGAAAAGTAAAGGAAAGGGTGAAAAGAAATAGCCCTCCATAATCAACCTTAGGGCAGAAACCGGGTTCAATTCATATGCTACTGGTTGTCACTAAGATGACACTGGTATTGAAGACAAAGACGTCATGGACCCAGTGACGCACTGCACTAAACCTTCTAGCCACTTAATTCCTCTTAAAAGGATTTGTTTCATTCTCACTGGGAACCCTACATAATCTATCGACTTTCTCTTAGAGATAGTTGGTATTGAAGAAGGAGATCCTCTCCCTAGTCTCCGCTTAGGAAAACCAAAATGCACTAATTGAGTCTAGAGCCACGAGATTCATCAAAAGATCTCATAGGAACACATGACATTTCATCGCTTGTTCTTCATCAATAAGGACACAAGTGATACATTCTAGAGTCCTACACAGATCTTAGCAATCAGCCAGAACATTTATGAGAGGATTTGCAATTTGTGATCCTCAATGATTGAATGGAAATTCCTGCCAGGGTCAACATCAAACAGTCCTGACAGCAGGTCACTTCGGTAATTCTTTATGGGTTACGCTTAGTGTGTCTCAAATGGTCTACAGTCGTGAAGTGATGCTTCGGTGTACTTCAGCGACTCACCTGAATTGTAGATGTACTTCGGTATATCGTGTTAGCCTTCTTGAGGGCCTCCAGTTCAGGAACAGCCTTTGTAAGAATTAGAGATGTGTTTTCACACTATGCTGTTAACACCCTCGACATTCGAACCTGTAAGTGCTGGAAATCCCACTAAGGAGATTCCTTTCACGAATCGAATCCTGAAGATGTGGGTCGTTACTTGAATCTTCAATGTAATGCCAACTGTCCCTTATGGGATTAGGACGGCTGATTCGCCCGACCAAGGTGAATGGAATCAAGACATTCATCAGTATAACAATCGTAGTGGTCAATTCTTTAAGAAAAGTCCACAATGATCGATTGGTGCTCTCAACTAACGTAAACATGCAGGTACTGATGATCGTTCCTTGGAGGAGAGACCTCACCATCTTCCCATGCTCATACCAACAACATCAAATGAAATTTCTCATCAAAATCAAACGAAACTCAAAGTTAAAGATGATTCTTCATCAATGTCAAAGAATCTACAAAGTGTAAAGACTCGAGAACTTCATCATTGGAAACTCAAAGTTAAAAAGAAGTGTGAGCATGGTGGAGAAAGACGTGAAGACACCTACACTAATGGAGTTGAAAAACGGCAGAATATCACATTAACTAATCACAAAGCATGAAGGAACGAAAATCAAGACTATTCTATATCGACACACAAAGTTCAAGCTCAAGAAGAGTAAAGACCTAATCAAGTGGAGCATCTTTTGAATGACCACCCCTCAGGGGGAGATTGTTAGCCTTAATAATAATTAATAGAAGTGATGGTCATTCATGTTTAGGAACTTTGTAACGTGTGTTAGATATCATAATAGAATAGTCAACGGGCTCGTGGATTGGGCTAAGCTAAATGGCTAATAGTTATGTTAAGCTAACCTTATGTAATTTATTGTCCAATCTAAGTCCAATCCAAGCCCAAGCCCAAGCCCAAGCCCATAAGGGTGATATGTATGGAAGTATAAATACCCCTCAAATGACACATTTAAGGGGTGTGCTTGAGTGTGTAAGTGTGTGTTTTCTTATAAATATAGTTTCATGTTCTATTCTCTATCTCTCTAAAACACATCATTTATCTCAAGTCACCATACCATATTATTGTGTGAAATGGATTGTTGAAAGGGTCCTAACACTTTTCTTTGAGTAAGTTTTTCAACCACTTAGGCAGTGAACCTAATCGTTGTAGTGTAGTATTAGGGTAAGCCTCGGGATTGATATTGTTCTCTAGGGGAATAGGAATGCTAGTGAGAAATTACTATGCTAAGGTTGGGGTTGAGGAAGATTATTTTTTTTATCTTTTTTATCTATTTTAGAAAATTGAAAGGTGCGATCTCGGGGTATTGGATTTTGGGGGGGGGGGGGGGTTGGTACTTCTACCAATTACTCTACTATCTAGTTATATTATTAACTAAGCTAAGGGGTAGTATATGTCTAATTGATGTGTGCTTGTATGATGATTAAAAATGTGTCTACCTAGATACTATTACTCCATAGTTATCTTTTATTGATGGTTGAATTGTCATGTCCTTATTCTTAACACGTTGTGTCTTCTAAGGTCGTAGGGTATGCTTTTCTCCCTAACTCTTTGAGAATACCTTAAGGTTATTGCCTACAAAATCTCTAGGATTCATAAACTAACTCTAAGGTTATCTTTGGATTTTTAGCCTACAATAACTCTAGGCGATTATAAACTAATATTCACAAAGATTACTCAAGCATTAAAAACACAACGATGGCCTATTGCAATCCTAAGCCAATTACAATTAAGATAAGAGACAACCAATCAATAATTAATAACTAAGTTTCATGGATCTAGGCAAACACACAAGTAAATTAGCCGGACATGGTAAACATGTAAGCATACACACATACAATCGAAGACATAATGAAATCAATGAAGTAGATTACTTATCTTGATGTAAAATAGGGTATGAGAACCCAAAAATACTTCCCAAGACAAACCAAAATCGTTTTAGGTTTTTACTCCACAATTCTACCTCTCTAAAATTCTGAAAATCGAATTCTATATATAGAGTTACAACAACGACTGCGTCACTCTTTAATTGTGACGCAGTCGGATCACCGCCATTAGGGTTTCGTCTTGACCAAGTCAACTTTGGGATGGCGTCACGTTGTGGTTGTGACGCCGTCAGCTTCAATTTCTGACGCCGTCTGAATTTGGATCTAGGCCATCTGAGTCGTGACGCCCTACTCTTAAAAGCCTGACGCCGTCAGGTACAAAATAGCAATTTTACTCCTGAGCCGTCGCAATTAGAGGGACGGCGTTGCCCTTTGTCTATGACGCCGTCGGGTGCACTTCCAGCAGCTTGAGTGTCTTGATCTTGACTTTAGCCATTTTCTTCACATATTCACGCCTTTTCATCGAAATAAGCATCATTCCGGCATTATGCCTTCAAGAGACCTAAAAAGTGAAAAGGAATGAAATTAAGCAGTAACGGATATAAAAGTGGTCGATTAAGGGCTTAAATGACCCCTCAAAAGTGTACATTTTAAATCCTTATCAAATATCCTTACACTTGGTATTTGCTTGTCCTCAAGCAAATGTGCTTTTGGCCAATTAATTTATAAGTTAGGGGGCATGAAGAATTGGTTTAGAACAATTCAAAACAAGTTTAAGCCCTGCAAAGTCATAACAAGCACGAAAATTACATACTAGCACCTCAAAAGTGGTGTTTGGATACTCTCATCTCTCGGGTGTATATGAAATATATCAAATTGGAAATGGAAGATAAACACTCATTAACCGGTCCTAGTACATAGATTACCATATGCTTGAGACTAGATCAAACCTCCATCGCTTTGCCGTAAGCACCTAGGAAAAACTATCTAAGAGGTCTTTTAAAGGGTTGTAACGTAAGGCTTACGGTAGGGAATCAAAGGGTTTGGTTGGATAGGCGATTTAGTGGTGGCAAGTCAAAAAAATTTATGTTACAAGCATGAGAAAAATGGTGTTGCTAAGCCAAGACTCGACACTCTAAATCTAGATAACATCAAAATATAAGGGATTTATATGCACATCCCTACACTTGAGTTTTTATTGCTCTAACACTAATTTGACCCGAATTGAAAAGATCAAAACACTTAGAGTACATTATTATGTAAATAAAGGGAATTTGAATTTAACGTTCTTTCCCGTCACTCCATAAAATTTAACTTTACCCATGAGTCCCAATCATCCCAAAACTGTATATAAAAGATATGACTCGACTTAGTAACTTATGCAAGTAACTAGATAATTGAACTAAGGGTTTAGTATAATAACAATAATGCACTAAAAGTAAGTGCATACAAGGTAGGCTAAGGAGAATTGGGTGTACATTTGGGGGTGGATTGTAAACAATGCTCTTCATTGATATTCCGGAAAATTGAAACATCACGAGAACCGCGAAAAGGATAGGCTCTGAGGGGTTAACTTGGGGTATCGTGTACTAAAGATGAGTACAACGCAAGGGTGTGGGGGAATTACTCAATCGATGTGGAAGAAGTAATTATAATACGGGTATCAAACAAGGGTTATCCTAATGCCTCTTATCATTTAGTTATTCCTAACTACACAAGTGTAGTCTCACTAGCGATCTCGGGATGCATCACAAAACAAGTTCTAGAATCTATTATACTACCGGTACACTCTCGAAGCATTAAAGATGAATGCTTTAATTCCTACAAATCTAGGGGCGAACCTTACATTTTTGGGGTGGAATTTGAGTGGTAAAGGGTTTTTGTGCTAGTCATATAACTTCCTATTCATGAGACGCTTTATTAAGACTAATGGCCCACTCCTACATGTCATGAAAAATTTTAAATTTGGTGCCAAAATTACCCTAACCGATATTTCTCATGGTTTATTACATAAATGAAATTGGACAGGACAAATAATCAAGGATAAGCATAGTTTCAAATTTCCCGTTTTATTCTCCCTCCCTACACTTAAACTAAACATTGTCCCCAATGTTCCCCGAAAGTATCATAGTTATTATAATGGAAGGTAATTAAAAGAGAAAGAAACTAATACTCCCCTGATTAGCTCGGTAGGATCCGTGTGAAGTAGTGGTTAAATTCTTCTTCAAGAAGAATGTATGCGTGAAAAGCTCCATCCAATCTTATGTTTCTTCTTCTTGATAAATAAAACCTGCACACTTAAGAAAACAGACGAAACCTTCGCGTAAAATCGGCGATAAAACTATATATGACTCTACTATACTAGGGTATAATGCTTGTGGAATGGAAGTTTACAGGTTTTCTGGAAAATTAAGACCTGAGAAATTCCAAAAATTTGTAAGTAGCACAGAAAACGAGAGAAAGTTATATAAGAGATTTCCTCTCCTCCTGACACCGTCAGGTTGCAATCCTGATGCCGTCAGGTTATCCTGACAGAAACTGGTCTGCTGCGTTTTTCTGGAAAATTTCTGAAAAAATTATATCTTTAGAATCTGGAATAATTTCTGCAAAGCATCCAGTATGACTCGATACAAGCATTTGACTCTAACAAACACACATATATATCTTTTTTAAGAATTGTAATTCTCATGTTCACGTTCTTTTGAAAACGTGTGTAATCTTCCCTACACTTATTCTTTTTGTAAAATACCTTTATATGTAATTAAGACGAGGTTAAAGACAAAATAAAGCATTTTCACAAATTCAAACATGAGAATAAACAATCAATGAAAAGATATATGACACACAAACAAGCAAACAATTAAGCATGGGTTGCCTCCCACGAAGCGCTTTTCTTTATTTATAAGTCTTGTAGCTAGACTCGAAGTCGTGCTCCTACGTGACTTCATTACCGTCACCTTCTTCCAAAACAATATCCTCATCGTGGACCATTTCATTATTGTCCAACTGATAATGTTTCACACGTTGTCCATTCACGGTGAATTCCCTTCCATCATGGTCTAGTAGCACCACGACCCCATTGCTCATTTTCCTTTTCACCGAAAAGGGCCCATACCATCTTGATTTGAGTTTTCCTAGAAATAATCTCAACCTTGATTTATACAAGAGCACCTTATCTCCTTCTACAAACTCTTTAGGATTCTTTATTCGTTGATCATGCCCGTTTTTCGCCCTTTCTTTATATGTGATCGACGATTCATAAGCTTCAAGTCTTAGTTCATCCAGCTCTTGAAGCTGCAAGAACCTATTTGACCCTGCCTCAGAATAATCCATATTACAAGCCTTAAGTGCCTAGTATGCCTTTTGCTCAAGTTCAATAGGGAGGTGGCATGCTTTCCCGTATACGAAGCGAAAAGGGGTTATTCCAATGGGTGTTTTATAAGCCGTTCTGAATGCCTAGAGTGCCTCATCCAGTTTGAATGCCAATCTTTTCTATTCTTGTGGACCGTTTTTTCAAGTATCCGCTTTAATGCTCTATTTTTGTTCTCTACTTGCCCATTGGTTTGGGGATGATATGCCGTAGAGAACCTATGCGGAACACCATACTTCTTCATTACCTTCTCCATTTGAGCATTGCAAAAGTGGGTTCCTCTATCACTGATAAATGCCTTGGGAATCCTGAATCGTGCGAAGAGTTTTTTAAGAAAATGAATGACCACCCTTGCATCGTTAGTCCTAAGGGCTTGTGCCTCCACCCATTTGGACACATGCAACTAGAATGTATTCATTTCCTCCGGATGATGGAAAAGGTCCCATGAAATCGATACCCCAAACATCGAATATTTCGCAGACTTGGATATAGTTATGAGGTGCTTCATCCCTCCTCGAGATGTTTCCCGATCGTTGGTGATGATGTACCCTCCGAACAGCTCGAAGGACACTCCTCCGAGACATGTCGAAGCCCTTCTATTCGAAGGCCCAAGTTAGGTCTCCAGAATATTCATAGGCGTCAAACCATTCGTTATCACGAAGGTTACCTCAGGGGAATTCGCCATTTGAAGCCCTAAGCCCTTCGGGGTACGGTTGACAAAGGAGTAATGGATAGGAGAACATCCTGACTTGGTCAAACCCATGATCTCCCTCTCTTTCCTAGCTTCCCCGCCAAGTTTGAGAACGTGGGTCACTAAGCCCTAGCGGTTACCCACAAACATGGGACGCCCCCATGATCTCTGACATTCACGCAGAAGTGCCTCTAACCCTATTTCTTCCACTATAAATAGGTTGGACGGGCAATGGATTATGGTATGCTCATTTCACACTTATCTCTTTACTTACACACACTTATACAACCATAACTCATACTTACTCTCACGCCGGAGGTGGTTCGCAGGGTCCTACCCCTGCGTAATCACTAAACGTAGTGTCTTCGTATTTCTTATTCTCAGGTAAAAGACAAGTCTTGGCTGGAACATACACCCCTCATACCTTTGATCATCATCGAAGCCTGGCAGTGCAATCTATTGTACAATCAGTGGCGCCATCCGTAGGACCACTACTATTAGTCCCGTAATCACCAAGTCTGAAAACCTTAACCGATTACGCTACCTTTCCGGCATGGAACCAGGAAGGGAAGATACACCTCCACCAGGTTTCTCTACCCTGGTCCCCCTCAACACAACTAACACCGATAATCTCGCCCCCATAACAGCCTCAACCTTCACTACACGATCTCGTTTGGAAACCACTCAAGTACATCATGCCTCAACATCCGCTAACCCTATTCCAGAAATTAGCCCCGCCTTTGTTGAGGCAAACTTCGAAGCCTTAGAGTCCTTACTGAGGGCTCATAAGAGGCAAGTTCGCAACACTGAAATGCGAAGAGAACTGGAATATTCCAGTGAGGAGTATGATGAAGAGATTGAGGTAGATGAGAGGCCTCGACCGGTTAACAGGGGGCGCTCAGCCCTACGAAATGGTTCTCCTTCCATAAGAAGGCCTAATGGAAGGACTGTGGGTTTTGAAGAAGGTCCTGGAGGAGATCCGGGAAAAAGGGAAAGAGTACAAGGTGAAAGAAGAAGCGAGAATTCCAACGAAGGAAGCAATCCAGTGGGGAACGGAGGGGTAAGTCTACCCCCTCTCCTAGCTGCTCACTTTGGAAGAGAAGGGATGGGGGCTCCGATACCCCCATTGTATGTCTCGAGTGTCGGAGGTCCTCCTCTGTACTCAGGTATGAATCAGTTACCCCCTCCGGGAATGAACCCCTACCTACCTGCTCAAACCTATAACACCTACCCTCCGAATGGTTCTCTCCCCAACCATAGTTACCAGCAAATACCCTATGGACACGTTCCTACACAGTCGATGGGTGTAAACCCTTCGTACCAACCTTCTACGGTTTACCCTGCATACACACAACCATTTCCTAACCCATATAACCCTACACCTGTTTATCCGCCTCCATATAACCCTTACTATGCCGAAGCCTCTGGAGCTTGCACACCTTTCACGAAGTGGATCGAAGACTACCCTCTACCTGACAGTGTAAAGATGCCCACTTACATAGGCTCCTACGATGGGAAAGGCGACCCTGATAACTTCCTACACTTGTTCGAAGGCGCTATCAAGATGCAGAAGTGGGTCATGCCCGTAGCATGCCACATGTTCACATACACGCTCCGAGACTCCGCGAGAATATGGTGGAATCGAAAGAAGTTGGGAAGCATTGTAAGTCTAGAAGACCTCAAGGCTAAGTTCCGATCACACTTTAGCCAACAGAAGAAGTACACCAAGACCCATCTAGCCGTGCATACCATCAAGCAAAGGGACAACGAAAGCACAAGGGCCTTCGTTACAAGATATACTGATGAAACTTTGCAAATTCTGGGTTTGCACGAAGATCAGAGGATCTCAGGTTTTGTACATGGCCTTCGGACTCGAAGCTTGGTGGAATTCCTGTCCACCGATCTTCCCACCACTTACAAGGCACTGATGGAGAAGACTTACACTTGGATTGAGTCTAAAGAAGTAGCAGCAAACGAAGCTCCGATAGAACAAAAAGAAGCCTCTGACAAATTCTCTAGAGGGTCCTCCTGGGAAGGGTCCAAGAATAAGTAGAAGAACAGAGACCGCTTCAATCCGTACACCAAAGGCTCGAATCATTGAATTTTGGCGAACTTGGTCAAATCTCCCAGGGAGATTCTGGCTACCGAGAAAGCTGCAAAGTCCTTCGATGCACCACCTCGGATGTCAACGCGAAGCAAAGCCAGGGACATGTCGAAGTATTGCCCTTTTCACGAAGACCATGGGCACGATACTAACAGCTGCAGAAAGCTGAAGAAGCAGATCAAAGAGGCAGTACGATCCAGACAATTAGCACACCTGGTTAAAGGCATCAAGAAGGGAAAAGACAAGTTTTCCGATACCTAACTGGGTGAATGGGAGGGGAACAAAAAGGAGGCTACCACTGCAGAGGCTCCGATACTAATGGTGCAGAGGCATGATCCAACCTTGAAACGGAAGGAAGCAGATGGGGAGCTGGGAAGCGTAGGAGAAATAACCTTCCCTTCCATCCTGGGGCAGACACCTTCGACTGACCCCGTGGTCATCAAGGTACGAGTCTCAAACAGAGAGGTAAATCGAGCGTATATGGATTGTGGAAGCTCCTGCGAGATCATTTATGAGCATTGTTTCCTAAAGCTCAAGTCATCCATACGCTCACAAAGGGTGGACTCGAAAACACCTCTGGTAGGGTTCTCCGGCGAACACTCATGGCCCCTGGGAGAAGTACCGTTGGAAATCACCATAGGCGAAGGCCCCTTATCCCGCACGGAGACACTCACCTTCGTCATAGTCAGGTCAGATTCTCCTTATAATTTGTTAACAGGGAGAACAACTATGCAAAAGATGGGCATTGTTGTTTCCACCATACATGCTGCTATTAAGTTCCAAACCCCTTTCGGAGTAGGAACTGTTCATTCTAATTATTAGGCGGATAAGGGTGTATATGGTGTCAAAAGGATCAAAGAAGAATCAGAGGAGCCTCCGATAGCAATTCTAAGCTGCATAGATGCAGAAGAGCGAGTTATAGTTAACCCTAGCTACCCTGAACCAACGGTGTTAATAGAAAAACAACTCCCGGCGAATTTCAAGGCGAAGCTCACAGAACTGTTGCGGACTAACGTTGATATTTTTGCTTGGAAATATTCTGACATGACAGGGGTCCCAAGAACATTGCTGATAGACGGACAGTCCTTCGGAACGGAGCATAAACTCAATGAGTAGAAACACATTGAGCCAATAAAGCAGAAAAGGAGGAGCCTGGCCCCCGAAAGAAATGCTGCAGCCTGCAAAGAAGTTGATGAACTGACACAAGCGGGCATTCTAAGGGAAGTTAAATACCAAATCTGGGTAGCCAACCCAGTAATGGTTAAAAAGAGCGACGGAGGGTGGAGCATGTGCGTTGACTTCACTGACATCAACAAAGCATGCCCGAAGGATTGTTACCCCCTACCAGAAATTGACTGGAAGGTAGAATCCTTGGCAGGCTTCCGGCTAAATTGCTTCTTAGATGCCTATAAAGGGTATCATCAGATCCAGATGGCAAAGGAGGATGAAGAAAAGACATCCTTCTACACAAGCAAAGGTGTCTACTGTTACAGAAAGATGCCCTTCGGATTGAAGAACGCAGGGGCAACATACCAACGTCTCATAGATAAAGCCTTCAACAAGCAGATAGGCATAAATCTCGAAGCATACGATGACGACATGGTTATCAAAAGCAAGACGGAGGAGGACCTACTCATCGATGTGCAAGAAACCTTTGACCAGCTTCGGGCGATTAACATGAAGCTGATTCCTAAGAAATGCTCCTTCGGTGTCGAAGAGGGGCAGTTTCTAGGGCATTTGATTACTAAGCAGGGGATAAAGGCTAATCCCTTAAAGGTCAAGGCAATTACCGATCTCCAAGCCCCTAAGTGTCTAAAAGATGTGCAGAGTTTGAATGGGAAGCTGGTTGCTCTAAGTTGATTTTTGTCGAAGGGGGCTGACATTCCCTACCATTCTTCAAAACACTCAAAGGATGCGTTGATAAGAAGACATTTCAGTAGAGTCAGGACGCAAAAGCTGCTTTTCAGAAGATGGAGGAGTTCATCGAAATCCTTCCAACACTTACAACCCCAATCAAAGGCGAGGTGTTATTCATGTATTTAGCATCCTCAATGGAGAGTATTAGCGCAGTCCTTATGGCAGAACGAGACAAGCGATAGATCCCCATTTACTTTGTCAGCAGGGTCTTGCAGGGGGCGGAGATCAACTATCCAACATTGGAAAAGTTAATACTAGCTCTAATCTACGCAACAAGAAGGCTCCGGCGATATTTCCAGGCCCATCTGATCACAGTCTTAACCGACAAGCCACTCAAATAGATCTTGTCGAAGCCTGAAAAGTCTGGAAGGGTGGCTAAATGGGCTATTGAACTTGGAGAGCATGAAATAGAGTTCAAGGGTCGGAACTCTATTAAAGGGCAAATTCTCGCAGACTTCTTGGCAGAAACGCCTTCCGAGCCAGACACAGAAAAGGAAGAGCCCAAAGCTAAACTCACTCAAGTACAAGATGACTGGAAACTTTATACAGACGGAGCATCCAGCTCCGATGGTTCTGGAGCAGGTCTAATGCTGGTCAGCCCTGACGGGAAGGAGCATACATATGCTCTTCGTTTCGAGTTTGAAGCCACAAATAATGAAGCAGAATACGAAGCCCTATTAGCAGGCCTCTGATTAGCTAAAGATATGGAGGTCAAAGCTCTTGCCATTTTTGTAGATTCTCAATTGGTAGCTAACCAAGTGACAGGCTCTTATGAAGCAAGGCAACCCGTCATCAAACAGTACTTGGAAAAAACAAAGGAGATGCTAGAGAGCTTCGATTCCTACACCATCCAACAAGTCCGTAGGAATCAAAACAAGAAGGCAGATGCACTAAGAAAGCTAGCCTCTATGGCCTTCGCTCATCTCACCAAAGAAGTACTAGTCGAAGTCCTACCTGAAAGGTCCATCATTCGCAAGGAAGTTACGGACGTGGTTCACGATGAAGGAGAGACATGGATGACTCCCATCAGGGAATATTTGATAAGCGGTCTTCTCCATGAAGATCCCAAGCTAGCAATGAAAATTCAGGTTAAGTCCCTATAGTACCGGCTAATGTGGGAAGCCCTATATAGAAGGTCATTTATATCACCTTGGCTAAGATGTGTGGGACCCAAGCAGGCTACGAGCATTATCGCTGAAGTTCACGAAGGATCATGCGCATGCAGGACCTCGCTCAGTTGTCTCGAGTATAATGAAGGTGGGCTATTACTGGCCTTCGATGCACAGGGATGTGGCATAAATCATTCTCAAATGTGAAGCTTGTCAGATACACTCAAATGTTCCCAAGATTCCGAAGCAGGACATGACAAGTGTGACATCCGCATGGCCCTTCTCTCAGTGGGGAATTGACATCGTAGGACCTATGCCTGTGGCCCCTAGAGGAGTCAAATTCTTGCTGGTGGAAATCGATTACTTCACTAAGTGGGTAGAGGCTAAACCTTTAGCCTCCGTTACGGGGAGACAGATCGAGAAGTTTGTGTGGGAGCACATTGTGTGCAGATTCGGAGTGCCCCACATCATCATATCTGATAATGGAAAGCAGTTTGCTGAAGGAGTCTTCTACGACTTCTGTCAAAAGATCAACATAAAGCAGTCTTGGACATCCGTCTACCATCCACAAGGTAACGGACAGGTGGAGGTTACAAATAGAGACATCATCAAAGGGATCGAGAAAAGGCTGGGACGAACTCACCATGGATGGGTGGATGAACTCCCTAAAGTACTATGGGCTCATCGGACATACCCTAAGTCAAGCAATGGTGAAACCCCCTTCAGCCTAACATATGAAACATAAGAGGTCATCCCTTCGGAACTAAGTGTACATACGGAGCGTGTGGCAACGTATGATGCCTCCCAAAATGATGAAAGGATCAGGGAGAACCTTGATCTACTAGAAGAAAGAAGAGAGATAGCCTCCATCCGAGAAGCCATGCACAAGCATAAGATCGAAGGCTACTATAACAAAAGGGTCAGGCCTTCCACCTTCAAGCCTGGGGAATATGTGCTACGCCTCAATAGTGCAAGCAAAGCAGAATACCAAGGAAAGCTGGGACCTACTTAGGAAGGACCTTACATGATAGCTGAGGCCTACGGCAACGGAGCTTACAAATTGGCCACTCTTCTCGGAGAACCCATCGATAGGACATGGAATAGTACGAACCTTCGAAATTTCTATGTTTAAGAAGTACTTTTTGTTGGGAATAATCATTACCACGGATAGTTGTGGTTTACACTGCTTGGAATTACACTAGCAGTGGAAACGTATTACCACTGCTGGTACATTATTACCACTGCTATTAGATAATTTTTTAGTATTCGTATAATGATAAGTATAGAATAGATTGTGTGTATATTCTATATTGATAGGTTTATTCTTATCTTGTAAAGGACTCCTTGTGCTATAAAAGGAGGTCCTAGGTCATTGTCTTAGGTACTTGTCTAATTACCTACGTATTACTCACAAAAGCTTCAAGGTGTAACCCTAGAGATAAGCAAGATCACTCGTATTATTCATTAATAATATTGGAGCTTAAGTTTTGTGTTTAATCTGTGTTTACTTACAATACATCATATAATCCATCTTCTAAGTATTACTAAGTAAATTCCGCGTGCTTAATAATATCATACAAAATATCATTGACACAAGGTGTGTGTCCAGATCCATCAAGTGGTATCAGAGCGAAGGTTGTGATATTTTGTTTTAGAAGATCCAAGGAATAAGCTTAACCTACCCACTCAATTCAAAGGAGATGGAAAACAACCAGTCCAACTCTTCTACACCAAGGCTACCTAAGCTCAAACTTAATGAGTTTGAGATGTGGAGGATACTGATTGAGCAATACTTTCTCATTCAGAGCTATGCTCTTTGGGAGATCATTCAAACTGGTGATTCTTTCAAGTCTGTGACTAGTACTGTGAAGGTTGGTGACACAGATGTTGTGAAAGTTTCTGTGCCTGAATCTAGTATTGAAAAAGCTCTTAGGAAGAATGATCTTAAAGCTAGAAGTTTGTTGATGATGACTCTTCCTAGAGATCAGATCATTGCATTCAGCAAGTACATGACTGCTAAAGAACTGTTTGAAGAGATTTACTCAGTGTTTGGTGGTAATGATGCTACAAAGAAGACACAAAAGACATTGTTGAAGCAAAGTTATGAAAACTTCTCTGCTTCAAGCAATGACTCACTTGATAGCATCTTCACAAAACTCCAGAAGATTGTTACACAACTGACTGTGTTTAGCATTGAGGTAGAAAAGGAAGACCTCAATTTGAAGTTTTGATCGGCGCTAAACAGTCAAGTCAAAAAGACTTAAAACTGCTCAGACACAAATGCAATGAAGTCCAGAGAATACAGGGGATTCCCGGGTCGTTTAGTCCCAAGGAGACTCAATGGTGTGTTAAACACTGATTCAGACGATAGAATGATCACTAATGATAGCGATCAGAAAGGATTTGAATGGATAATTACACTACTGAAAAAGGAAATAAATAAAAGCGACTTAAATGCAAATTAAAAAGATTAAAAAGTTAAAATCTATTAAATAAACGCTATCACTATTTTTACAGATCGATGAACGTTTATGATTTTATAAAATAAAATGACTTAAATAAACTATTTTAACTAAAACGTAAACTTAAAATGTCTAAAAACGTTACTTAAACTGAAAACGAGCGTTATTTACGAAAATGGCGCTGGAGCGCAAGATAAAACGTAAAATTTATGAAATAAAAGGCCTAAGAGTGTAAAACTAATTTTCTTACAAAATATATGATAAAAGAAAATTTTACAAAAAAGAATTATATTTTTTTGATTATTATTTTATTTATTATGAATTAAATACGGTTTTAAACTAATTAAATGATAAAAAATACTAAAACTATTTAGAAAAATCTGAAACTTTTTTATAAATTACTTTATACTAATACAAAGACAAGAAAAATACAAAACATGAAAAAGCTTGATTCAATAAGCTAGAAATAAGCTAATAAGTACGTATAAGCTTAAATGGAAAAGAAAGGGTAAGTATTTAATTGTGCAAACAATGACAAGAAAGACCCAAGGGCGCAGATGGTTAGAGGGTGTGTGCTGTGTGCGTGGTCTGTGTGCAACAGGTCATAGGTTCAATTCCCACCAGTCCCCTTTTTTTGCAACTATTTATTTTTTGGATTTTTATTTTACAAATTTATTAATTACACTAAAATAAGCACTTTTCAAAACTACAACTTTTATTGAAAATGACTAGAAAGCTAAGTTTGAGCTTGTGATTTTATCACAGTGGACTTAGAAAAAAAAGAATATGCACAAGTTTCTTAAAAAAAAGGGTCAAAAGAAGCTAATGAATAAGCACTGAATAAGCTAATTATAAGTGAACTACTATTTTTCTAATTTTCTTAAGCAGCTAAACTTTAATATCCCAAAAGGATTTAAGCTAAATCTTAGTAATAAACACACACTAAAATTCTAAAGTTTATTCAAAAACTGACTTAAGAAATTTTGACTTTTTAATGTAAACTAAATATTTGACTTTTATGAACTTTTACTTGATTCTAATGATTGAATATGTTATATTAAGTTAAAATAAGATTAACTATAGCTATGATAACAACTTTTAAGCATATAATATGAATTTGAGAATCCAAATTTATGACAGTGGAATGCACAAGTTTGATTAAAAGGATTTTTTTGACTTTTCACAAAGTGAGCACTAGTTTCTTGGTTGCTGTGGGTTATTAGAACCAAGTGTGACATGAAACAAGTACAAACAACAACTCAAACAACTTATAGCACAGTTTAACTAGCAGATCCAAACACTCCTTTAGTGGACTGTTTTGAGATTTTTCAAAGCAAAATACTTATTTAGACCATGCAACTGAATCACAACCTTGTATTATCATATAATAAAACTGAATGAGCATGAAACAACAACATTAACAGCATACAACTAGTTAATAACACTTATTCTATTTTGACTGCTAAACTAAAACTTTTAGTAACTACAGATTGTAAAGAACAAGCAACTGGTTTTTATGTTTAATTATACTCAACTATTACTGATAAACATGAACATATAAAGATTCAAGCTAATCAATGATTAAAACAGTAAATTGCCAAATTGAGTAAAAAGCTTACAAAATGAGTTTCCAAGTGAAAGATGAGAACTGATGCACAAGACCACAACCTATAGCTTTCCACAAAGCACTAAACCATTAAGCAATCCAAAAAAACAACTCTGCTTCAGCTTTCTTGATCATTCTCCATGATTTTTATTTTTAACTATTTTCTTTGTATTTTTGGTGAATTTTCTTTTTTACTTCTAAACTGCTTTTAAAGGTCTCTAATAGCTTTAATAAGCTATATGAGGAGCTTATATGGCTTATTCAGTCCAAAGTAACAACTAAAAACATCATTCGAACTATCATGAAATTTTGCATAAATTTGAAATTTTTCATAAACTTGAAATGGAACTTAAAACTGAAATTGCTTATTGAAAAAGAGTTAACATACACTAAAATTGATGACAAAAGTACTTGGAAGCTTAAAGTTACACTAGAATATGAAAATTAAATTATACGACATGAACTAAACTAAAACTACTCTACTTAGTTTTTTCTCTTGCTTCTTCTGCATTCTTTATAGCTTTTTGAGATTCCCCATAAGCTTCTGAGTCTTTCCCACCACCATTGGATCTCTGAAACACTCTTGGCCGTTTGATTGGATTTTGGCGCCAAAAAGTCCTAAAGCAGGTTTGTAAGCATTTAATGCTTCTTGGACAATAGTGGAGGTGGAGGGGGGTTGTTAACAGCTGGGGGGATAAGGTAGGAAAGGTGGGGATGAAACTGTGGGTAGTGATGGTATGGTTTTGGATTACAGGCAAAGTGAAGAAGGTGTACAGTACATGGCGGTTTTCTATTTTTAAACTGGTTTGGGCTTGGGTGTGTTGGGCCAGTTGGGTAAGAATTGGATTTGGGTTGTGTTTTGTGTTTGTGTTAATAACACAAAAGTGGTCCGTTTGGTATTAAAGTTAGCATAAGGACCATTTATGTAATTTGGATTTTTTTAGGGACTGAACTAGCAACTTTTCCAAAGTTGTAATAAGTACTAAACCTGCCAAATATGGTTAGTACAAGGACAAATGTTTAATAAAATTCCATTTTTAATAAGTCCAAGGACTAAAATTGTCAACTTTGAAATTCTAAGGACCAAACTTGTAATTTTCCAAAAGTTTATCATAAGGACCAATTTTGTCATTTATAAATAGTACAAGGTTTATTTTGATCAATTTCCAATTTTAAAACCTTAAGGACTATTTTTGACACTTTTGCAAAGTTGAGGGACCAAAGTTGTCATTTTATGATTTTTAAACTTTAAAGGGTTTATTTTGACAACTTTTGAATCTCATGGACCTTAAATGACTTTTTACAAATTTTTGAATTGACCAGGGACTAATTTTGACAATTTTTGTAACTTGGGGGACTAAAACTGCCAATTATGCAAACTTGATACGTTTTTCATCAGATTTTGATGTTTTTGCATTTAAAACATATAAAACACTTGTTTGTGATAATTTTATCATTTTGAAGCATTTCTGAGTGTTTTCAGATGTTTTTGGCATTCTAACAGTATAAAAATGATGAGTATTTAGACACTCATCAATCCCCCACACTAAGATATTGCTAGTCCCTAGCAATGATTTGAGAAAAGTTAATGGATTTTATCTCTTTACCAAAAGCCATTACTTCTGGAGTAGCCAATTGTTTTAGTTCAAGTAAGAACCTTGGTACAATGATAACCAAATGATTTTGAGCAAATCATAAGCTGTCAACGGATTTGATTTGTCTTTACCAGAAGCCGTACCCTTCTGGACTAGCCAACTCTTAGATAAATTATCAATATTATCTTTGGTGAGCCGATTACCAATTATGGATTTTCAACTGCCTTTACCAAAGCCATAACCTTGCGGGCTAGCCAACTTTTCACTAGTTTAAAGATATGGTGAGTTGAACACCATACAATTTTGGGCAAATTGCAAGCCATAAACGGATTTGAGATATCTTTACCAAGAGCCGTTTGCTCCTGGATTAGCCAATCCTTATGTGGGTTAGACATGGTGGACTGATTACCATTTGTTGTGTTTAGTACTTAGTACTTCCACTAGATAAAAAATTTTAAAATTTGGCCATTTTGGGGGAAAAAGGGATTAAAAAGGTACATTTATGATCAAAATTCGCCAGAATTTCCCCCCCACACTTAGAAATGAATATTGTCCTCAATATTCAAAGTACCGGCTGTAATGCCGAAACTTAGAACGTAAAAAGATAACATTACTAGCTAAGTGTAGAAACACAACAATTATTCTCTTTTTTAATATTTACAATTTTCATTTATTTTCAAAATCTATATACAACATGTGGGGCATCTCCCCCACACTAAGGTGGCACACACGGGTGAAAACCCATGTTTAGCTACTGATTTTGATTACCGAGTCGCTAGCTTGACTCGACCCCGAATTAATTTGTTCATGGGGAAGCAAGTGGAAGAAACAATCTCCATCGGACTTTCATTCAAGATGTTTGTATAAACATTGAAATACAAGAAAGTTCCACACCGATGAGATATACACAGAACCGGCTCAAAAATGATTAATGAAAATGCCGGGGTCAAAGATAATGTCTTCATTCCCGAAGGAGTGAAGAACAGGAGAAGCCACGGGATAGGTGAAGAAGAGAAAGAAAGTCATGATAAAGATCATGATTAACTCATCTTCATCCATTGGAGAATTCATGATTTCTGGATCATGAATCTCATCATTTAAGCTTATTTGATCAAGACATATTCTGGGCGGGAGGGATGGGATTTTGATATCAAGCAAGTTCTCATGGCTGAGAACATTTCCTTCCTGAACACAAAAATCATTTATGTCTAGACCAAAGTGGAAGTTATCATACTCTGGTAGAGATATGATATGAGTGAGTTCAAAGGAGAACTCCTCGTAAAGAGAATCATTCACATGTAGTGAATTCGTGAACTCTTGTTCCATTATGGGCTCATCACTATCCTCGATCTGAGTATCAAAGAGTAGATTCTCAGAAATTAAAGTGAATTCAGAGTCGAATTCAAATAGAGGATTGGTGAAAGTAGCTTTGAATGCTTCGGGAACAAGGTGATTAACATTATCTATTGGATTGTTAGGGTGAGAAGTGAGTGAACGATCATTATAAAGGAGACTTTCAATTTCTCCCAGATTGGATTTGAAATTAAAGAGATCATCATCACTTTCAGATGAAAGTGGAATGAAATCGGAATGATCTTTTGAACACTCAAGAGGGAAAGGGATATCACACATATGCTCAAAAGTTCCCTGTGACTCTCTCGGGATTGGGACAAGGTCCTCAACACTAGACTTTATGAATTCGTCCGATTCCTTTTCAGGAATAGTGTCAAGATGCTCGTCCCCCATGTTCAGAGAGTGAGTGGGAGCTTCGGGTGTGATGGCAGTTACATGAGAATGAATCTCAACTGCTGGAATATCCACTGATGAACTTGATGAATCTTCAAGTGTATCTTCATCATCACTATCATCAGGAATAAAACTGAATCTAGAGCTAGATCTGGCTGCTTTTTCGCTTGCAATTGATTCCCTAATAGATTTTTCAAAGGCAATTTGGGAATTTATTTTAGCAGCCTGCTCTTCAGCTAACAAAACTTCCATGGATTTCTCATGAGAGTTTTGAAATGACATAGCCGACTCCTCCTTAAGTTCTTTTAATAACTCCAGACCCTTCAGTAAAAAGTCTGTCGTAGTTTCATGAGGAGTTGCTTGAATCGTTTGGTACTGTGGAGGTTGGTCTTGAAATGATGTGTCAAAATTGTCACAAGGAAATGGATTCCCTGTTTGACAATCAGAGCTGAAATGGGGACCTCCACAGTTCTCACAACAAAATGATTGTTGTGGGTGGTTTGGTGAATCATATGGATATTGGTCATAGTCAAAGTTCTGAGCATCACTGGAAAACTGTTCATAAACAATCGTGTTTCCTGATTGACATTCAAATCCTTGGTGAGGACCTCCACAAAATTCACAGCAGTATTGTTGATTATATGAAGATATGTCGGGCTGTGGTGGGTAATTAGAAAAATTTGAGGGGTCGTTAAATGAGTTCGGATTAGGATCATAATCAAATGAATTCCTCGAACCACAAAACAAACAACTCCCATTCAGAATATCATTACCACACTGTACACACGTACACCAGCGACATGGTGAACCATAAAGAGGCTCACCACAACCGACACAAGGAATAAACGATTCAATTTGAGAGTTATGCGAAGGAATCAGTTCATTCAAAGAATCAACAAAACCAACATGGTGATCTGAATGACTAATTAGACTCAAAGAACATTTTGAAAAATCCGGAGGTGGGACAAGTGGTGTGCTCTGAGAGCTAGCAATTTCCACTACTTCCGTTATAGTCTCCGGTTCTGGTTCTTGAGAAACGTGAAGATTAGGCAAGTCATTCTTGATAGTCACCGGTTTAAATTCTGCATGTTTGCTTTTAACCGTAAATCGTGAAAGTTTATTATCAATTCTAGACGACTTAGGAGCAATCGAGGGATTAGATCTTTGGATAACCGTAGGTTGGACGTATTTAGTACCTCCATTATCAGATGGATGTACCTGGTCCTTTGTCACCTGGGTTTCTCGTTCTATTTCCCTATGCAGAAACAATGGATCATCATGAACCACACGAATTCTTGACATTTGTGATAAAATAGGAAGTTTTTCAACTTCGTTCCAGATTTCGTCGTAGTCGAGAGATTCCATGAGAATAGAAGAAGTTTAGAATCAAATGGATAGAGGGTAAAGGAATAAAGAATTAAAAAGGGTAAGAGGGTAAAGATGAATATTTTTGGGTTTTTGAAAAACATGCCATAAAAACAAAGAATGAAAATATTTTTGGCGTTATCAACACTTTAGAAAAAGTGTTAATGAACTTTGTGATTTTGAAAAACTTTACAGAAAACTGTTTACAAACGATGGTATATGTGCAAGAATGGATCTGGAAATGCTTAAAACACGCTTACAGCCTCCCCGGCAGCGGCGCCAAAATTTGATCGGCGCTAAACAGTCAAGTCAAAAAGACTTAAAACTGCTCAGACACAAATGCAATGAAGTCCAGATAATACAGGGGATTCCCGGGTCGTTTAGTCCCAAGGAGACTCAATGGTGTGTTAAACACTGATTCAGACGATAGAATGATCACTAATGATAGCGATCAGAAAGGATTTGAATGGATAATTACACTACTGAAAAAGGAAATAAATAAAAGCGACTTAAATGCAAATTAAAAAGATTAAAAAGTTAAAATCTATTAAATAAACGCTATCACTATTTTTACAGATCGATGAACGTTTATGATTTTATAAAATAAAATGACTTAAATAAACTATTTTAACTAAAACGTAAACTTAAAATGTCTAAAAACGTTACTTAAACTGAAAACGAGCGTTATTTACGAAAATGGCGCTGGAGCGCAAGATAAAACGTAAAATTTATGAAATAAAAGGCCTAAGAGTGTAAAACTAATTTTCTTACAAAATATATGATAAAAGAAAATTTTACAAAAAAGAATTATATTTTTTTGATTATTATTTTATTTATTATGAATTAAATACGGTTTTAAACTAATTAAATGATAAAAAATACTAAAACTATTTAGAAAAATCTGAAACTTTTTTATAAATTACTTTATACTAATACAAAGACAAGAAAAATACAAAACATGAAAAAGCTTGATTCAATAAGCTAGAAATAAGCTAATAAGTACGTATAAGCTTAAATGGAAAAGAAAGGGTAAGTATTTAATTGTGCAAACAATGACAAGAAAGACCCAAGGGCGCAGATGGTTAGAGGGTGTGTGCTGTGTGCGTGGTCTGTGTGCAACAGGTCACAGGTTCAATTCCCACCAGTCCCCTTTTTTTGCAACTATTTATTTTTTGGATTTTTATTTTACAAATTTATTAATTACACTAAAATAAGCACTTTTCAAAACTACAACTTTTATTGAAAATGACTAGAAAGCTAAGTTTGAGCTTGTGATTTTATCACAGTGGACTTAGAAAAAAAAGAATATGCACAAGTTTCTTAAAAAAAAGGGTCAAAAGAAGCTAATGAATAAGCACAGTCCCCTTTTTTTGCAACTATTTATTTTTTGGATTTTTATTTTACAAATTTATTAATTACACTAAAATAAGCACTTTTCAAAACTACAACTTTTATTGAAAATGACTAGAAAGCTAAGTTTGAGCTTGTGATTTTATCACAGTGGACTTAGAAAAAAAAGAATATGCACAAGTTTCTTAAAAAAAAGGGTCAAAAGAAGCTAATGAATAAGCACTGAATAAGCTAATTATAAGTGAACTACTATTTTTCTAATTTTCTTAAGCAGCTAAACTTTAATATCCCAAAAGGATTTAAGCTAAATCTTAGTAATAAACACACACTAAAATTCTAAAGTTTATTCAAAAACTGACTTAAGAAATTTTGACTTTTTAATGTAAACTAAATATTTGACTTTTATGAACTTTTACTTGATTCTAATGATTGAATATGTTATATTAAGTTAAAATAAGATTAACTATAGCTATGATAACAACTTTTAAGCATATAATATGAATTTGAGAATCCAAATTTATGACAGTGGAATGCACAAGTTTGATTAAAAGGATTTTTTTGACTTTTCACAAAGTGAGCACTAGTTTCTTGGTTGCTGTGGGTTATTAGAACCAAGTGTGACATGAAACAAGTACCAACAACAACTCAAACAACTTATAGCACAGTTTAACTAGCAGATCCAAACACTCCTTTAGTGGACTGTTTTGAGATTTTTCAAAGCAAAATACTTATTTAGACCATGCAACTGAATCACAACCTTGTATTATCATATAATAAAACTGAATGAGCATGAAACAACAACATTAACAGCATACAACTAGTTAATAACACTTATTCTATTTTGACTGCTAAACTAAAACTTTTAGTAACTACAGATTGTAAAGAACAAGCAACTGGTTTTTATGTTTAATTATACTCAACTATTACTGATAAACATGAACATATAAAGATTCAAGCTAATCAATGATTAAAACAGTAAATTGCCAAATTGAGTAAAAAGCTTACAAAATGAGTTTCCAAGTGAAAGATGAGAACTGATGCACAAGACCACAACCTATAGCTTTCCACAAAGCACTAAACCATTAAGCAATCCAAAAAAACAACTCTGCTTCAGCTTTCTTGATCATTCTCCATGATTTTTATTTTTAACTATTTTCTTTGTATTTTTGGTGAATTTTCTTTTTTACTTCTAAACTGCTTTTAAAGGTCTCTAATAGCTTTAATAAGCTATATGAGGAGCTTATATGGCTTATTCAGTCCAAAGTAACAACTAAAAACATCATTCGAACTATCATGAAATTTTGCATAAATTTGAAATTTTTCATAAACTTGAAATGGAACTTAAAACTGAAATTGCTTATTGAAAAAGAGTTAACATACACTAAAATTGATGACAAAAGTACTTGGAAGCTTAAAGTTACACTAGAATATGAAAATTAAATTATACGACATGAACTAAACTAAAACTACTCTACTTAGTTTTTTCTCTTGCTTCTTCTGCATTCTTTATAGCTTTTTGAGATTCCCCATAAGCTTCTGAGTCTTTCCCACCACCATTGGATCTCTGAAACACTCTTGGCCGTTTGATTGGATTTTGGCGCCAAAAAGTCCTAAAGCAGGTTTGTAAGCATTTAATGCTTCTTGGACAATAGTGGAGGTGGAGGGGGGTTGTTAACAGCTGGGGGGATAAGGTAGGAAAGGTGGGGATGAAACTGTGGGTAGTGATGGTATGGTTTTGGATTACAGGCAAAGTGAAGAAGGTGTACAGTACATGGCGGTTTTCTATTTTTAAACTGGTTTGGGCTTGGGTGTGTTGGGCCAGTTGGGTAAGAATTGGATTTGGGTTGTGTTTTGTGTTTGTGTTAATAACACAAAAGTGGTCCGTTTGGTATTAAAGTTAGCATAAGGACCATTTATGTAATTTGGATTTTTTTAGGGACTGAACTAGCAACTTTTCCAAAGTTGTAATAAGGACTAAACCTGCCAAATATGGTTAGTACAAGGACAAATGTTTAATAAAATTCCATTTTTAATAAGTCCAAGGACTAAAATTGTCAACTTTGAAATTCTAAGGACCAAACTTGTAATTTTCCAAAAGTTTATCATAAGGACCAATTTTGTCATTTATAAATAGTACAAGGTTTATTTTGATCAATTTCCAATTTTAAAACCTTAAGGACTATTTTTGACACTTTTGCAAAGTTGAGGGACCAAAGTTGTCATTTTATGATTTTTAAACTTTAAAGGGTTTATTTTGACAACTTTTGAATCTCATGGACCTTAAATGACTTTTTACAAATTTTTGAATTGACCAGGGACTAATTTTGACAATTTTTGTAACTTGGGGGACTAAAACTGCCAATTATGCAAACTTGATACGTTTTTCATCAGATTTTGATGTTTTTGCATTTAAAACATATAAAACACTTGTTTGTGATAATTTTATCATTTTGAAGCATTTCTGAGTGTTTTCAGATGTTTTTGGCATTCTAACAGTATAAAAATGATGAGTATTTAGACACTCATCAAGTTTCTAAGAAGTTTGCCTTCAGAGTTTCAAACCAATGTTACTGTCTGGGAAAAAAAATCAGACATTGAAACAATGAAACTCAATGACCTTTACAACAACTTCAAACTTATTGAGCAAAGGTTGAAGAAGGCAAGGAAACTTGGTACAAGCTCTAGTAGCATGACATTGTTGTCAACCTCTCCTGACAGTGATGATTCTGAAGATGATAGTGATGATGACTTTGCCACTGCTGGTTCTACAGTTTCCACTGGTAATGTTAGTGTTACCACTGCAGGTTCAAAGAAGAAGGTTGCTAGTATTGGAGATCCTACCTTTTATGCTTTTATCTCCACTCAAGTAAATGGCTTTGTCTTAACTCATGAAGACATAAAGCAAATTGATGAAGATGACTTGGAGGAGATGGACATAAAATGGCAAATAGCTCTGCTTAGCATGAGAGCTAGGAAATTCTACAAGAAGACTGGCAAGCCCATTCACATCAATGGTAGTGAAACTGCAGGCTTTGATAAGAAGAAAGTGGAGTGCTTTAACTGCCACAAGTTGGGACATTTTGCTAGAGAATGTAGAAGACCAAAGACCAAGGACAACAGATCTACTTGGTACAAGCAAAATAAGGAACCAACTGTGGAAGAACCAAAGGCAATGTTGGCTATTGATGGTGTGAGCTATGATTGGAGTTTCATGGCTGATGAACAAGAAGAAGAACATTATGATGCTGCTCTTGTTGCTACTGAATTTGCTCTCATGGCTTTCTCTGACTCTGAGGTACAATACTTTGAAAGTTGTTCTAAAACATGTAGGGCTGCTAGAGAAGTTGAAAGGCTTAATGATTTATATTCTAATGAAAGACAAGAGTTGTATACTGCTAATTATACTGTGTCAAATCTTAGGAGAGCTATAACAGTATTAGAGAAACAAATAGATCACTATAGAGAAAATGAGACAAAATATAATGATGATATGATTCTTCTTAGAAGAGAGGTAAAACATACAACAACTGTGAATGAAGCATACCAAAAGGAGTTTGAAAAACTTCAAAAGAAAGATGAAAATGTTAATTTAACAGTAGACACATGTTATCATCAGTCTAAATCAATTGATAAAATTTGGAATGCTAAAGTACATAGTAAAGTTAAGTCTGGTATGGGTTATAATACTGTGCCTCCACCACTAAGAGGTGTTCCATCACCTCCAGGTATAGATTTAGCTCATACAGGCTTAGAAGAGTTTCAGGACCTTGAACGTGAATATGGTCCTTTAAAGGACACAATGGTGAAAAGTGAGGAAGAGATTAAGCATGATAATGATGTTTTTGAGAGTGCTAGTGACTCATCTGTTGTTGATGAGAATGTTAAAAAGAATGTTGAGGCTTCTATCCCAAAAGTTGTTAATGCTGTTACAGAGGAACCTAGGAAACCAGTTAATAAACCTAGATCAACTGTAAGGTATGCTGAGATGTATAGGAACAAGCCTACAGCTCCTAGGGGTAACCAGAGGAGTTGGAATCATGTTAAATCTCAACAACTAGGTAGTGATTTTGTGATGTACAATAAGGCATGTTATATCTGTGGTAGTTTTGATCATTTACATGCATATTGTGACTATCATAATGGGAGAAGGGAAGTCCATGGGAATAAAAGGGTAGAGTCTAACAGGTTTCAAAAAAATGTACACCCTAATTCGGATTGCAAAATGGTCCCAAGAGCAGTTCAACTAAGAAGTGGTCTCAAAACTTTTGCCACTGCAAAAACTGTTAACACTGCTCATCTTAAGTCACCTGTTAAAAGTGCAAAGTCCAAAACAACTTTTGCCAAATCTGCACAGACAGGGAAAAGAACTTTTCTGAATAATAAAGTTCATTATAACCAATAGTGGGTACCTAAAAACAAACCAGCATTTTCCACTGCTCATTCAAAAGTTACCACTGCAAGGGTTGTAAACAAGAAAAAGGGGGACATGGGCAATGCTGTGAAGGACTCAGCACGTTGGGAATAGAAACCTAAAGGAACTACCTCTACAACCAATCCCAATGGTGTATCAATGACCTTTGATAGATTTAACTATATTGATACATGAGGCAGATCCAAGTCAATCATGGCTTGGGTCCCCAAAAGAAACTAACTCTTTACTTTTATGTGCAGGAACATCCGAGGTCAAAAAGATCAGATCAAGGATATACAGATAGTGAGTGTTCAAGGCACATGACTGGCAACAAGTCCTATCTTTCAGATTTTGAACATTATGATGGACAGTATGTCAGTTTTGGAGGTGGAGTTAATGGAAAGGTTGCTGGTAAAGGAGTAATCAAAACTGGTAACTTGGACTTTAAACCTGTGTACTATGTAAAAGAGCTTAAGTATAATCTTTTTAGTGTGTCACAAATGTGTGACAAGAAGAACAATGTTCTTTTTACCAAAGATATGTGCTTTGTTCTCTCTAAGGATTTTAAGATGCCTGATGAAAGTTAGATACTTCTTAAAATTCCTAGAAAAGGCAATCTATATAGCTTTGATATGAACAACATTGTTGCTAAAGATGATTATGCTTGCTTGCTTGCAAAGGCCACATTGGATGAATCCATGTTATGGCATAGAAGACTTGGTCATGTTAACTTCAAAACCATTAACAAGATTGTCAAAGATGGTTTGGTGAGAGGTTTACCTCAGAAAAGATTTGAAAATGATCAAACCTGTGTGGCTTGTCTTAAAGGCAAACAACACAGAGCTTCTTGCAGGTCAAAGTTGGTTAACTCTATTGCTCATCCACTTCAAATGTTACATATGGACTTATTTGGTCCTACATCAGTGAGAAGCTTGAATCTAAAGAAATATTGTCTAGTGGTGACTGATGATTTTAGCAGATTTACATGGGTTTTCTTTCTTAATACAAAGGATGAAACAACTGGCATCCTTAAGATCTTTATCACAGAAGTAGAAAACCAATATGATATGAAAGTTAAAATTATCAGGTGTGACAATGGGACATAATTCAAGAATGGAGTTATGGATGATTTTTGCAGAGATAAAGGTATTAAAAGAGAATTTAGTGTTGCTTGAACTCCTCAACAAAATGGTGTTGCTGAGAGGAGGAACAGGACACTGATAGAGGCTGCTAGAACCATGTTGGTAGATTCTAAATTGCCAATCACTTTTTGGGCTGAAGCAGTTAACACTGCATGTTATGTGTAAAACAGGGTTTTAGTGGTAAAGACAAAGAACAAGAAACCTTATGAATTATTTAGGGGTAGACCACCTATCCTTGACTTCATAAGACCATTTGGATGTCATGTATCTATTCTCAATACCATAGATTATCTGGGCAAGTTTGATGAAAAATCTGATGAAGGGTATTTTGTTGGGTATTCCATGGTCAGCAAAGCTTTTAGAGTATTCAACTTAAGAACCCAAATGATTGAAGAGAATCTGCATGTGGAGTTCCTGGAAAACAAAGTTAATCTGAAAGGAACTGGTCTAGAAAGGCTGTTTAATCTTGATACTCTAACCAATACTATGAATTATGTTCCTGTTTCTACAGGAATATCTTCTTTTGATTTTGCAGGTTCAGAAGAGTTTCTTGATGATGATGAACCAAGCAAGGATCATGCAGATGATCAAGATGAATTCAGTCTACCTCTTTGGGACTATGCAGATAATGATGATATACCAAAAACTGGAGATGCTCAACCTTCTAATGATTTGGGAAAGGAAGGAAGAAGCAACTTGAATGCTGAGAATTCTGAAAGCAGTGGAAATTCAGATTCCACTGCTAGGCCAGAAGTTTCCACTGCAACATCAGATGTGGAAATTACAACTCCAGTTACAGAGGAAGCTCAAGCCAATGATGTTGAAATCTCAAATATGCCAATTGAGATTGCAGTTCCTCAGACTCCCCACACTTTTATTCATAAATCACATCCTCTTGAAAATGTGATTGGGGATGTCTATTCACCTGTGAAGACTAGAAGACAAACAAAGCTGCCTGATGTCCATGGATTCATTAGTAAAATATATGAATCTAAGATTCATGAAGGCAAGAATGAATGTCTCTTTATGTGTTTTCTGTCACAAATGGAGCCAAAGAATGTTTACAAGGCACTTGAAGATGAAAGTTGGGTGGAAGCAATGCAAGAAGAGCTGCTCCAATTCAAGCTTCAAAAGGTTTGGGTACTTTGTGATTTGCTTTCTGGCAAGAAGGTAATAGGTACTAAATGGGTGTTCAGAAACAAGAAAGAGGAAAGAGGAATTGTTATCAGAAACAAAGCTAGGCTTGTGGCTCAAGGATACACTCAAGAGGAGGGTATTGACTATGAAGAAGTGTTTGCCCCAGTTGCACGCATTGAAGCAATCAGGATGTTCTTAGCCTATGCATCCTTTATGGGCTTTAAAGTCTATCAAATGGATGTAAAGAGTGTTTTTCTATATGGGCAGATAGATGAGGAGGTTTATGTCTCACAACCTCCAGGCTTTGAAGACCCTGAATATCCAAACAAAGTATACATGGTAGTTAAAGCTTTGTATGGCTTGCATCAGGCACCAAGGAAATGGTATGAAACCTTAACTACTTATCTTCTTGCTAATGGGTTTCATAGAGGCAGGGTGGATCAAACTTTGTTCATCAAGAAAGACAAGAATGATATCTTGCTGGTTCAAGTGTATGTTGATGATATCATTTTTGGATCTAAAAAGACAGAGATGTGCAAAGAATTTGAGAAACTGATGAAAGAAGAATTCCAGATGAGTTCTATGGGTGAACTCACATTCTTTTTGGGACTGCAAGTGCTACAAAGTCCAGATGGTATTTTCATCAATCAAGATAAATATGTGGCTGAGATACTAAGGAAGTCAAGTTCACTGATGCAAAGTCATCCAGCACCCCTGCAGACAAGACTACACATCTACTCCTGAAGGAAAATAGTGGTGAAGTAGTTGATGTGCACATGTACAGGTCTATGATTGGTTCTTTGATGTATCTTACATCATCTAGACCAGACATCATGTTTGCAGTGTGTGCCTGTGCAAGGTTTCAAGTTACTCCCAAGTTCTCTCACTTGACTGCTGTGAATAAGATTTTCAGATATCTTAAAGCATTTCCTACTCTGGGATTGTGGTACTCCAGAGATTCTCCTCTAGATCTGGTTACTTACTCAGATAGTGACTATGCTGGAGCTAGCTTGGATAGAAAATCTACAACAGGTGGATGCCAATTTCTTGGCAACAGATTAGTGTCATGGCAGTGCAAGAAACAAACTATGGTGGCTAATTCATCAACTGAGGCAGAGTATGTGGCTGCTGCAAGTTGCTGTGCTCAAGTTCTATGGCTTCAGAATCAACTTTTGGACTGTGGGTACAATTTCATGAATACCATCATCCATATTGACAATAGCAGTACCATTTGCATCATTAAGAATCATGTTCAACACACAAAGACCAAACATATTGAAATTAGACACCATTTCATTAGAGATTGCTATGAAAAAGGACTAATTCAAGTTGTCAAAATTCATACTGATGACAACTATGCTGATTTATTAACAAAAGGACTTGATGTGGGAAGATTTCAGTACTTGGTAACAAGTATTGGAATGCTCAATCCATAATCTTTTTGTCCAAAATGTTCTCTGGTGTTGAGGGGAGGCTGTTGAGTACTGAAATTGTTGTATGAGTTTGTATATGTTTTCTTGTGTTTCTGTTTATGTTTTTATGCAGCATTGATGGGAGTTGATCTTAAAAGGTGTATATCTGAGATACACAACAAATGGTTATTGATTCACCATGTCTAATCCACATAAGAATCAACTAGTCTAGAGCAAACGGCTACTGGTAAAGACTTGACAAATCCGTTTATGGTTGATAGTTTACCAAAAACTATATGGTTATCAACTCACCATATTCTTTATGATTAAGAGTTGGCTAGTCCATAGCAAACGGCTCATGGTAAAGACATATCAAATCCGTTGATAGCTGGTAGTTTGCTAAAAACTATGATAAGAGCAATCTAGTTTTCATATGATTTTATTTACCACTGCTCTTTGCAATTTTTGTGAAAAATTACCACTGCTAGTTCACAGTTTCCACTGACAGTGTTATTTTACCACTGTTGTTCTAGCCGTTACAACTGATTATGTCAGTAACTTATTTTTTACTAGCCGTTGAAAGTAACCACTGATTTCCATATATATAGGGTTAAAATTTTAAGGAAATTATCTTCTTTCCATATTGTTATTTATCCTCTTAAAGATAAATACTTTCTAAAGATAATTTTTCTTGCGCAATAATCTTAAACCCTAACCCTATATATCTTTCTCTCTTAATTGGCTAGTTATTACTTCAATTCTTACGGACATAATATTGTTTTTCAACAAAAGTTTCTATGGCACCTTTAAAATTTGCAGATGAGCACAACCTAGTGGCCTACCTACAAAAGTCTAATGAGAAGAGTGGCCCTGTTTTTCATCAGATTGTGGACTTTCTCAATACCACTCATATAAAGTATGCTTTGCTTTTAAAACCCGCAATCTATATCTCTCAAATCAAACAGTTTTGGACTTCTGCTAAGTCCATAACACTTGAGAATGGAGATACACATGAAACAGTGGATGCTCTAAGAGCCACTGTGGATGGGGTAACTATTGATGTTACTGAGGCATCCTTGAGGAGAGTTCTCCAATTGGGTGATCTCAATGGTCTCATCACATTACCTATGCCCGAAATTCATGATACTTTATCATCCATGGGGTATGATACCACTGATAAAAAGGCTACTTTCAAAAAGAGTGGTTTTTGTCCCCAATGGAGATTTTTGATTCATACTCTTTTACATTGTCTCAGTCCAAAGAAAACATCTTATGAGCAATGTAGGATATTGGATTTCACATACACATCAAACCAAACACAAAGTAGGCATATAAGATGATTCTAGAGAGAGAAAGTTAGAGGTTTAGGGAACTTTAGTGAGAGAAAGAAAAATCTTATTATGAGCTCCAACTCTCTACCTTGGGAGGTAGAGAGTATTTATAGTCTTACATAAAACGCCACACAACGGGCTGTGGATCAGGCATACAGTGGGTAAAGACCCGTCCGTCCTCCATGGTGTTACTTAACTGAATAGTACTTAGCTTGAAATAACTACGACTACGAGCTTTCTAACGATTACATAAACTTGAGGTGACCGACTCTTTAATACCTGGAATTTCTAATTCCTAACAATCTCCCCCTAAGGGAGGTCACCTCAATCATGTACTAAAATTACATTGAATACAAATAGATATTACATTAACAATTGTTCTTGCATTCTTGATGTAGTACTTTGCTCCTAAGCTCATAGTCATTGATTCATCACATTGCATGTTTGGTTACTCCAGGTGGAGGTCTTTTACTGATCCACGTGATAATAAATTTGAGCCAGCTTTTGAGACCATCAGCTAACAAAAATCTCTGAGACATCCATTGTGGTGTTGGTATTATGTGATGTTGTGACTTTCGGACCGACATGCTCACATTCTGGATCATGATATCTTCTCATCAGAGTAGCGGAAGCTTTCGTTGATTCATGATATTGGCAGCAGCGTAGCAGAAGCATGGAGTGAAAATATCAGAGTCATTGATGCACTAATCATGATTTCTTTTGAGATGACTGCGTTAAGTGAGCATGAGGCTATGGATGGACCGCTTCATTCTGATCAGCTGCAAACGTCGGGTGTACCTGCATACAACAGTTAGCAATAAATCGCACGAAAGTGTCTTTGATCACTTTTGTTGAATTGAGGTACACGGCCCACGGTTCCCCGTTGATCAGTAAAAGTACTGCCTGTGATCAGGTATAATTCCGAAGAATTTCCTTGACAGGGTTTCGCAGCTGCTCAAGTTGTTCTCAAACCGGAACGTCTCAAAGAAGACAACACGGAGTGAGTGAACCAGCGAATTTAATTCCACTGATTGATGAAAAGAGATTTGAAAAACAATCGTGTATTGCTCAATAGAAATTGTTTTTGCAATACAACGAAGGTTTTAATGAACATCAATTATCAATCATAAAACACCTTTTGATTTGAAATATCCGTACACGGTCGATTTGCTAAAGAAAAGAGTTTTTAAGCACAAAGACCGGTTTTTCAAAGGTATCCGTCAATCCATAACCTGAACCAGGATTGATTCAAAAGATTGAATTGCCCCATCATTTCTGTTCAGTTGTCACATGGTTGATCTATATAATAGATCTCACATGCCACCTACCAGGAGCTTGTTTGATGATGGCTCCAGAAGGCTTTCCATCTTCATTATGAATATGATAACACATCACTAAGATGTTCTGGCAATACCACAAGGATAATGCGTAGGACTCAAGATATAATCTCTCTTTCCACATTATGTGAAACAGAGAGTCTTCATTTGAAAGTGTCCTAATGAGATTTATTGATGATCTCGTGGCTCTAGACTCAATTTGTGCATATTTGGATCCAGTGCCGGAGACTAGGGAGAGGGTCTCCTTCTTCAATATCAACAATCTCTAAGAGAAAGTCGATAGATAATGCCGGTTCCCCGTGAGAATGAAACAAGTCCTTTTAAGAGGAACTTGAGTGGTTTGGAAAGTTGAAGTGCAGTGCGTCACTGGGTCCATGACGTCTTGTCTTCAATACCGATGTTACCATCAGTAGCATATGAATTGAACCCGGTTTCTGCCCTAAGGTTGAATATATAGAGGGCTATTTGTTTTCACCCTTTTCTCATTCAATTCTTTTTAATTCTTCAACCCCTTCAGTGCTTACCGAGACTTCATAGCTAGAACCTTGTTGGGTTTGTTCCGGTTCTAGCTCTATCTCAGTCCGCATTCTTCCCATATCTCATTTTTCGCCTTTTATCATCATACCTAAAGACTTCTACACTAACTAATGGATTTTCCCTGGGTAGATCCCTCCGGTTCTGGTGGATCATGGGAACCAATACCTAACCTTATCATCCTTATATCACCGTACATAAAGTAAATTTGGTCGGTCTACTTGGTATTGTTCATCTGCCATTTGAACCAATTGAAAACCATTTGAAAATCAATCCAGATACTTGTGATATATTATCAAAACATTTTGTACCTGAATTGTTTTTGATATTTTTAGAATAAGTGCTCCCCCTCAACATGTGCATCAAATGTTTGAAATCGTTTTGCACACGGAGGCAAGAGGAAGAATTAACTTCTTTGATTACCATTTTCTAAAAGATATCAATATCACTTCCCTAATCAAGACAAGTAGATAAAGCATTTTTGGGAAGGATGAGGTTTTCATAAGTTTGCTCCCCCTCAGTATGTGCCTCGAGATTTGAAAAGAGTTTTGCACATACTAGAGGGAACCTGCACATTGAGATAAGTGATCACATTTCAAATCATAGGTTTAAGATAGATGCTCCCCCTCAACATGTGCATGGAAAATTTGAAATCGTTTGTCATATGTGGGAAGGATAGCATGTACATCCTTATAAAACCATTTACCGAATTTTCAGTTTAAATCAAATTTAAATCACACATTCTCCCCCGATCACAATTATCAAATCATTTGAGATTTGTGATCTCTTATTGATTTAAATTGATTTTGAAAGCTTTTAAGGGGAATTGTGACTTGATTATGAAAGCGTTTTAACTGATAAGGATCGGATTTTAAGACTTTAAACTCTATTGATAAAACATGCATGTATATCTTTTGAAAACAATTTAATGCCAAATAACTTTTTAATTTAATTGAAATCATTCTCCCCCTCAATCAATGACATAGGTTGTTGATTTAGAGATTGATATTTTGACAAATAAGTACAAATGATTATCAAAAATAGAGTCCGAGTTATTTTTCAAAACAGTTAGTTTTCATCAGATAAATGTTTATAGAATCAGAGCATGGAATTTTTAAAACATGATAAAGTATGGCTCTGTTATTTCTTTAAAGAGCGGGTTATTTCTTTAAAGAGCGGGTTACTGCTTGAGATGACAATAAGCCATTTTTTCTCTTTCTCCCAAAACTATTTTTTGATTTTTTGAATTTTTTTTTAATATATATATATATAAATTCGAACAACATCTAAAGACCCGTGTCATTCTTTGAATGACAACATCAAGACCGTAGATATTATCGAATCGAGAGAAACATGACAAAATGACAATATTTTTTGAAGATTTTTTGATTTTTTCAATTTTTTATGGATTTTGAAAGTTTTATATTTTTTTTTATTTGATTTTTTTGAAGGTTTTATAATTTTGTATTTTGTTTTTCGAATAAATATTTACAAGAGATAAATTAGTTAAAGAGAATGATGAAATGAGTACCGAGATAAAGATATCGTTCAGCACGTTGTAGAAGAAAGGAATCAACATCTCTTAAACTTTCGCCACCAAAGCATTCGAGGCTTCTAAGAAAATTGTCTGGACATGAGCCTTCTCAATTTGAATCTTTGGTAGCTTCCCCCCAAACCGACAAACATCAAATAAAGACCATTTCCCTAAGAAGTAGAGTTGAATACAAAGCGGTCTCATTGATTGAAGCTCAGCACCCTGAAGAACACGAGAACACCGAAGTAACAAGTTGAAACATTGATCGTCTCAGTGGTTATCAAATCCGGATTAACTGATTACGACCGATCACATGAACCTGTTGTGCATCCCCGATGTACACCTTACTCTTCGAGATTGACCAGTTGTCTATTTAGGGGAACAATATATCAACATCTTCATTTTACCAAGTGCATTCCAGTTATATAACATATAACCAATCAGCACATAATGTACACATGTACCCAACAAGAGTAGAGACGATGACATCCATGTAACATGTTGAGTCACTAATCATCTCTGTGGATGTCAACTCTGAAATAACTGAATTAGCTCGATCAAGTGAGCATGTTGTGCATATAACCAGAAGCACTTTATCATAAACCGTATATAAGATGTCGATAGGCAGTATCATCTCACGTTCCAAATATTCTTCTCACATTTCTTCCAACTGAACACTGAAGAAACAAAAACCAAAGGTCTCCAGAGACCACTTCCCCCAAATAGTTGGAATAATATATCCTTGCCCCAAATAGTTGGAATAATATATCCTTCCCCCAAATGGTTTTGATACCTCAGAATCAGCAAAAGATAGTATATCCATAAACTTGAAATCTTGTGAGAAGAACTCAAATAGCCCAAATGAATCCTGTGAGAATCAACTGCTACATAAACTCTCTCTGACTATCTTTATCAACCCATATGTAGACAATTTGAAGTGACCACTGTTGAAGAAAAGCCCGATATACCAAACTTGAAACTGAAGTCGAATTCCCCGCATTTGTGTCTTAAGCTTGCACTTAAAGATGGAAGAACGGTGTCGAGAATCTATGCTTCAAGCAAATCTCTAAGTACTCACACTCAAACAAAGTATGAGACATTAACACCTCTTGATATTATCCACATCGTCATCTGCATGTGACACTGAGTAAAACAACGTAACTCCTAATAGTGATAGTTAACCAGGTCTTCAACCATCCACTCCGACTGCTGGTAACTAGATAAACCAAGCCTTCAACTCAAATTCTTAAGCCCGAGCAAGTTATCAAATAAGAACATGCCTTTGTGAAGGTCAACTTCAATCTCAAATAAGTGATAAATGATTAACTCTGAAGTAATCAACTTGTTTCAAATGTCCAACACGTGAATAAACATACAATCGGATGTACATTGACCCACTGAATGAACCAGAGCAAATGATTCCTCAACATCAATGCATTCTTCCTTAAGGTATACATGTAGAAACTGATCTGGAAGATTCACCAATAATGTTTTCGAGCGGATGAGGTAGTCATTTTCCTTAATGTTCATGTGGTTGATTTATAATGTGCACCATGAGAGGAACAATAATCCGTGAAGATTTGGCAAAGGAATACCAAAGAGCGGATCATTATTCATGAACAATAATTCGTGAAGATTTGGCAAAGATATACCAAAGAGCGGATCATTATTCAATAGTGCAACTACAACATCATGATAGTCGTTATCAACGCCTTGTGAAGTAATTGGAGATAAGGTTTCTTGAGAATTCTGAGAAGTACTTCTTAGATGGTGAACCTGTTGAGTCAGTAGAAACCGGAGCATGAGCTTCAGAAACTAGATGATCAACATTCGTTGGAGATTGAAAGTACTCATCAAACATATCTTTAAAAAACAATGAATCCCACTTATCCTTAGTAGGTGAAGCATTAGGCGTTGAAAGAGAGTCATACGACCATAAATCAAGCATCCATCAACATGTAGTATATGCACTCTTCTCCCAATCAAAAATTGCATCCGAAGTTGCCATTTTTGACTTGAACAAGTGAATAAGAATAAACACCAATGAACGTAGATCCACTTGAGGGTTGACAGAGCGTGGGAAAACATGAAGCTTGTTGATGAAGAATGTCGATGATAATGGTCATAAACATGAAGATTTCTCTTCTTTTGAAGATAAAGCGCACTGAAGCGTACACCTTTCTTTTCTTTGAAGAACGGGGCCTGAAGTGTTATCTGCAGACGCCATTATGATGAAGTACGAGGCCTGAACTGAAGTGAACAGACGTCATTGTTAAGAGCCCAATCATATGTTTAGAGCCGCCCGAATCCAAATACCAAGGGACGATTTGTACGACCTGCTTTGGACAACAGACGAAGACAGAGAATTGGAAACATTGGATCCCCACGTGCTGATGGGTTCCTTTTGGTTAGCACAAACAATCTTTGAATCAGTAGAAACCCTAGATGCAATGGCATTATCACTAGGAGCTGAACTAGTAAAAGCATCAGACTTAGTCAAATAACCTTTTGTGCTTAATGGGATTATTCTACCAGTTGTCTTCCAAACCTTAACAGGCACTATTCTAGGCAGAGTGGATCTTGCTAAGGGGTAAGGTTTGCCATGCGTTAATATTCGACATGTGGGCTTCCACTGAAATCCTACATTTGTAAACACATTCCCTGTAGGTTTCCAGGATTGCTTAATCTGTTTCGCTCTCCAAACTTTCTTAACAGGGTTATGAATCATAGACCTCAGAAATAACACATCACATTTATCATGATTACCAGAAGATAAACATTTTTTACATGTTTTGCAGACAGCATAAGGGCTCGAATTAATTTCAGTAAGCTTGGAGCTAATACTAGAACTAACACGATTCTTTTTGTTCAAATCAAACTTCTTGTCCCTATGGTGTTCTTTCACTTCCTTATCATGATCACTTTTAGTTTGCGTAATCCTATCCTTCTTTGAATTGCTTCTAGGTTTTTACCCGCAAACTTTAGTGTCAATCTTAACATCTGTAGAAGTAACGATGGGAACATTACATGGCTTCACTACTTTCTGCATTCCTGGTCTAGAAGTGCTGGGATCTGAAATTCTAGGAGGCACATCACAGGCTGCTTGCTTGAATTTAGACATGGAACAAGGCATATCAAGGGTCACATGCTTGGCTTTAGGCATAGAACAAGGCACAACTATTCTATCTCGCCTATTGCTAGATTTCAGACTTGTGACAATTACATACTCTAAGAGTTCCTGAGATCGTTTGGCATCCATGCAGGCATAGGCTATAGTACTTGTTAATACAAATAAGCCGTAAAAACGTTTATTTATATTTTACAATCTTCTATTGTTTTGTCGATAACAAAAGTAAAATCATATTAACGAAACAAATAAAATACGTAAATGGTTTGAACTAATAGTTTTATAACACACTTACGTTTTCACATAAAACACTATAACAAGATTAAGTGATTTTATATTTTAGATACACATGTACAACAACTAGTGTTTACATATTGGCTTAACTAGTTTAAGTAACTCTATGAGTTAGATACATATGTACAACAACTAGTGTTTACATATTGGGTTAATACATACTTATATTAAGTACACTAAAATGGGTAAAAACAAGTATATACTAAAATGGGTAAAAGTAAGTATATACTAAAAAGATAAAAACTAGCAAATGGTTTTTGACCCATAACCCATGTTTTATATATATCACTTACACAAGTTCAATGTATCCTTAAGGTACATTGTATCTAGATTGAACACCATGGATCAACCCATAACCCATGACCCATGACCCATAACCCAAAATACCCATGGGCAAAGAGGAGCGGACCACGGATCCCTGGCTTTGTGCTAGCCGGATCCCAAGTGGAAGGGATCCGTGGGATCCGGGGATACAGTAGTGAATTTCCTCTATAAATAGAGAGCCATTTCTTCCTTTCTATTCACCCCTCCCCAACATACTTTTGTTTTGATGTTTGTATCTAGAGAACCTAGATACCAATCACTCTAAATTGAGTCCCCTCTTTCATACAACCCCTCCCCACTTATCTTTCCTTCTTTACCGAGAGATAAATATCTCCTTTAAGTGATGACATAGGGGCCTAGGGTGCCTAGGGAAGGTGAACCCTAGGCCGATCGTGTTTCGGTCCCTAGGCACCAGGCGAGGAGAAACGGGTACCCATAAAACCCAATACCCAGTACCCAGTACCCAATACCCAACTAGGTACCACAAGTTAGATCTATGTTACATGGAATTCCTATGTAACTTGAACACATTCACTATATATATTTTGTACCCAATACCCAGTTTTTGGTAAACGATCAAAAATAGAAAAATCATATATGAATGAAAATGGGTAAAATCATATATGAACAAAAATGGGTAAAATCACATGAATTATATTCATACATAATTGGGTTATACATTTGTGATCAACAACATGTATACATAGATT